>VZUI01063328.1:0-55991 GCA_013401135.1 Cettia cetti | reverse complement strand
CCGGCGGCTCCGCCCGCACCGCGGCGGCGGCGGAAGGGACCGTGCGGAGCCGTGCGGACGCGGCCGGCGGCGGGAGGGCGCCGGGGATGCGCGCCGCCCCCGGGCGGGAGGGGGAGGCCGGTGGAGGATGGAGATGCTGGCGGTGGTGACGCTGTCGTAGAATCACAGAATGATCAAGGTTGGAAGAGACCCTTAAGATCATCGTGTCCAACTGTCAACCCAGTGCCACCACGGTAGCCCTTAATCCACTAAGCCGCATCACCCAGCGCCAGGTCCAGACGCCTCTTGAACACCTCCAGGGTGACTCCACCACTTTCCTGGGCGGCCTATTCCGATGCCTGACCATCCTTAAAGTGATTTTTTTTTTTTTTTTTTTTTTTTTTTTTTTTTTTTTTTTTTACTATCGTAGTTTCCCCAGTCTCATATCTTAAAGCCACGTGTATGGTGGCCTTTGTAGCCCAACCCTTGTGTGCCTGCCCAGCTTGCTGGTGTCCCTTTGGGGATGGCAGGTAGTAATGGGGAAGGCTGAAGGCGTCGGCTGTGCTGTCTCCTGAAGATGACAGGATCAGTGGTCTCTGTCTCCATTCTAAAATGGTGTAAGGGGATCCTGCCAAGCCCATGACTCTGTAAGATGATGGTGCCAAAGCCAGACGTTGCGTCAGCAACCAGCCATGAGGTGACCGTAGGATCCCGGGCTCCTGACTGTTCCCTGATAGCTTGAGCAGCTGCTCTGCCAGCACTGGCAAAGCTTGGGTCACAATCCTCCCAGACTAAAATAACAAAAAGCCAGTTAAATACAAGTTCACCCTCTGGACTTTGCAAGGATTTGGGAAGAGGCCTGTCAGGGTTGGTCAAGTGTGAGCTGTACATTAAGGTAGGGTTCAGCACCAAAAAACGAGTACATAGAGCAGGACTCAGCTCCCAGGCTTCCTTTTTAAGATGCTGGTTCTCCAGGACACATGGGAGGCTGGGCTATTCAATAGGAATAGCTGGGCTTCTTGTTTATGAGCTGACCTCTCTGGAGCCAGCAGATCTTCATTTCGCATGAGGTGTGCCATCACTACACTTGCAAGGAATACAGGACCCAAGGGCTTCCCAAGTGATGGCTCTGAGGGTTTAAGCATAGCTGTTAGCCATGCCCATGAGGGGTAGAACGATGGTCCAGAATCAGTGTTCAGTGGTGGTTCAGTGATGGTTCCAGTTAACTTACTCTGATGTGTTAAACATAACAAATAAAAGACATGAAATCAGTTAAGGAGACAGAAGGAGACAGGTCTTCTCTGCATATAATGAAGAGTAAAATTAACCTGGGATATGGCTATCCCTTCTGATCTCTGCTCCATTCTAGCTGGGATGGAAAGAGTTAGCTAGCATAGCTGATCCTGCTGAACAAAGTGCCTTTGGAAAATGTACTGGACAGACTGTTAGTGCCACTGTTGGAAGTGACAGATGAGCCCAGCATTTTTCTCTTAATGCCAGCTGGGATCACCTTAGTAATGTCTTGAAGACTTTACTGCTGAACCAAGGTACATGTGCTCTCTGTACTTGGAATTGTAAATACTCAGTTTCCATTGCTGTTTATTGTACTGAAACAGCTTTTGGTTTTAGTTTCATATGCTAAAAGTGTTTGGATTCTTCTGTCAGATTTTTTTAAGGCACAATTTGTTTTTGGGTTCTTCTGACCCAGTTGGATCTGCACAAAATGTTTAAATCAACTATTTTGAGAGAAAACAGCTTTAATATATTGTCAGCTTTTTATGGGTTCCTCTGCAGAAACATTTGATTTGTTTCGGGAAATCACATGCAGACGTAACACTTCCCCTCATGGCAACTGTGTACGAGCTTTGAATTGACACAGACAATTTATCTGCATCCCCAGACCACTAAGCAACACCTTCGGCACCTCTAAATAAGGGCTAGAACTCATTCCCTGGGAAATATTCTGTCTTGGTGAATCACTTGGAGGTTTATCAACAGGACTGTGGATCTGAGATAAAACAATTCATCTTTGTAGGAAATCTCTTTCTGGATTTGGCCTATGGGAAACAAATATAATTCATTCTTGCTTGTGCTGCATCTCTACTTGAAAAAAATATCTTTTTGTATTTAAATTCTCCCCTTGAATCTTGCCTATATTCTCAGTGTTTGGGCAGAGTTTACATTCCCCTGTGCTGCATCTGCTGGTTTTCCTTCCTGAAAGAACCTCTTAAGCATTTTTTCTATCCTGTGTTTTTCCTTTCCTCATGGGTATGTGCCTTTTGCTACTTCCTGCAGAATATTTTATTTGAATATTTTATTTTTTTTTTCATATTCATGATATCATGTGGTGGTGCCCTTCTTTCTTCCTGGTTTCTTTCAGGCAACAGAGACCAACTTCTGAGAGGGTAAAACTTGCTGCAGCTTTGCTAAAACCAGCTGAATCAGTGCAAATCTACACTAGTCAATAACCTGTCCCTGAGCATATATTCTAAGTTACCTACTTAGAATAAAGGTTAAATGCCCCTTTTGTTCATGTTGCTTTACAGTCCTGTTGCTTTACATTTCTTTTTGGGATCCTAAAGAAGGTTAGGCCTCAGCATGCTTTGATTAATGCCTGAAATTTTATGCTTAACAGTTATTTCTGGAAAGAAGCACTCACATGTCTTTGTAAGATTAATGACATTGTTATTTTTATCTCATCCCTTAGCAAAGGCAGCAGAATCTCTAAGTACTCAGCATTGCTACTCATTACATAAATAAATAATTTCACCTGTTCTTTCACACTTTCTGTATTAAGCTCTGTGATGTTCTGGAATCTGACAATGTGCTTGCCTCACGAGGACTGTCTCATGGGCCTCTGATGTGGGAAGCTTAGGATACTTGGACAATTTGTTTTTCTCCCTACTTAAACCAGATCAAAACATGAGCTCTCTGCTGATAAAAGCCCAAAAGGCAGTGGTGGAGAATCAGAGAGCAAGGTCTATTCTATGTGTAAAACTGCTCTCCCTCTGCTTCACTGGAGATTTTTTTGACTTTATTCACCTTCAAGACTTTCTCCTGTTGATACAGAGAATAAAAACCTTTCCAGTCATATGCTCAGCCTTAATCTCCTGTGCCTCCATAAAAGAATTTAGTGACATTCATAGTTCTATTCCCCATGCCAACCCCATGTACAAGAGTTCAAAAAAATCTTTCAACATCAGCAGCAGTCTGTCATCCTGAGTTCTTTGCTTTATCAGAGGTCTCCAGTGTAGTTGTGTGAATTCTCAGGAACCTGCAGCAAAGCCTGCAGATCATAGAATCATAGAATGGCACAGGTTGGAAGGGACCTTAAAGATCATGTTCCAATCCCCTGCATGGGCAGGGACACCTTCCACGAGACCAGGTTGCTCAGAGCTCCATCCAACCTGTCCTTGAACACTTCCAGGCATGGGACATCCTCAAATTCCCTTGACAACCTGTGCCAGTGTCTCACCACACTCACAATAAAGAATTTCTTCCTGCTATCAAATCTAAACCTACTCTCAAGGTGAAGCCATTCCCCCTTGTCCTGTCACTCCAGGCTCATCCACCAGCAGCCCCAAATCCCTCTTGATCTGTTCCTCCTCCAGCCTGGATTGTTACTGGTGTGGCCCCAACCCAGATGCAGCACCTTCCACTTGGCTTTGTTAAACCACAGGAGATTCCTGTGGGCCACTTCTCAAGTTCATCCAGGTCCTTCAGGTGTGGCCACTGCACCACTCAGCTTGGCGTCATCTGTAAACTTGCTGAGGCTGCCCCCAATCCCTTTGACTATGTCATTAAAAAAGTCATTAGATAACACTGGTCCCAGTGAGGACCCTGAAGGACACCTCACTGATGTCCTGGTTCCTTCTCAGAGGTCAGAACACCTGAGAGGTAAATGGTGTGTGCTGAGTTCTGTAGGGTAGTTCTGTGAGATTGCCCAAGCCCCAGTGCAGGAGCTTATTAAGAGCTGAAAGGAGAAGGACAGGGAGTGATTACAGGGTACAACAGGCAGGATGCAGAAGGTACAAGCTCTGAACAAGTCAAACTCCAGCCAGAACACTTCAGGCGTGTAAAACAAAAGGGGAAAAACAAAGTGTGTTGGTGGTTAGTGTACAATAACGTGAGTCATCCACAGTGAGCAGAGCTTAAAAACTTGGCTGCTTTTACATAATCTGAGGGTGAGGAATGATAGTTGGGTTTTGAACATGGAAATTAAACCCTAAGATATCTGAACAAAGCCCTGTCTTTGTGTAGTTAATAATATTGTAGTGGGCATATGACAAATGTTAATTAAAGGTTTTTTGTTTAGTTGCCGATGTTTCTCTAGCTGCTTTTTCTTTTACCAGAACAAAACAGAAAGAACAATTCTATGCAGGCTGCAGTCTTCAAATGTCTATAAATCCATGTAACAACTATCATATAATTAGCCAGCCAACATCCCACATGCAGCTGTGTGCACTGACTCCCTGTCAATGAACCTCTATCCTGACACAAAGGCAGTGCCTTTGCCTCACTTTTGCCTTCATTCATCACCATAGTTCTGCATATTTATGTGACACAGAGTTCAGTGAGTTCATGCTTGGTACTCAAAATGGTGATTTAATATAAACTTCTTATGAAAAAATACTGCTTGTTGGTTATATTGCTGAAAAAGTTACTTCTTTGGTGATGACAGTAGGTTTATGAGCATCATTACTGAGGCAAGCTGTTCTATCCAAGTGTGGTTAAAGTTGTTGATATTAGAATCTTCCAATATTTGTATTTATACATTTATTTATACTATGTCCTGACCTTTAACCTTTAAAAATACTGATTAGATATGATACTTCCTTTTTTTTTTTTTTTTTTTAAATTTTATATTAGCTGTTACATGAAATGCGAGGCACTACGGACCAGGTTTTCTTGAGGGTAAAATTATTGACTATAATGCCTTTTCAAAGGAGTAGCTAGTCAAGTGTCATCTGAGAGGGTGGCCTGTGCTTTGTAATAGCAGTCCAAGTCATGATAGACTAAAGACTCCAGACTAAATGGGTGAAATAAACAGAAATATCATAATAAACCACAACAAAAAAAAGGAACATTGTCTTTTAAATGCATTTATTTCTTGATGGAAACATTGCTTGCATAAAGAAGAAAACTAGGTATATTTCTGTCACCAATCCTTACGTAACATCAATCCTTTGGAAAAAGAAACCTCTAAGGTGTGGTTGATTTAAGATTAACTTATTTTCACTTGTTTGGTGACTTTGGATTTGGTCATTCCGACATGGGATAAAAGGGAACTTCCCTCAAGGATTGCATTGTGAAATGTCTTCCTCTTACATCCCTCTTCTTCTGGTATTTAATTCCAGCACTTTTCCTCTAAGGTAGGCAATCCTCCCAGTTACTTTTGTCTTATGTGCCTGAGGAAGTTGCTTCTGGAATTCATATGATAGTTTGTAGGGTTAAACATGAAATCCCCACAAAGGTGGTACTCAAGCTTACTTCAATTTTTAGATTTCATTGTGTTGCAGTGGGAGAGACATGCAATGACACTGTAGGTGATCAGCTTGGAATGAGTGGCTACAGAGGACAGGAAGGATCCTCATTTTCCAAACTCTCCCCACTTTTTTGGGCAGAAGGACTGTTCCCACCTAGGAGAGCTGGCTGCAGCCTCGATGTCTGATGAGATGGTCAAGGTCTAAATCAGATCAGAAATCCTTGGCTCTGCCCCTTGCTTTCCTGTCCTTACCATGGCAATAACTATAAATAGCAGAGCTGTGGCTACCAGGAATAGACTCAGTATCACACACTCTGGTTATGTCTGTACATCCTCATGTCCCTTCAACTCAGGAGCAGAAGGGCCAAGAGCTTTAGAGCTGTTCCTCTCACATGGAAAACACTTTCTTCCAGAGCTTTTCACACAGGATGGTTCTGCCCAATTCGCACTGCTTAAAAAAAAAAAAAAAAAAAAAAAAAGAAAAGAAAGAGGCCTTTAGGTCTCTAGTTTATCTGCAAGGACAGCACTATGACTACATGAAAGAGGTCAGTGGAGGTGGCCGAGTACTGCCAGTGCCTCTTCCAGGCTACCATCCTGAAGATGTGGAGCTAACCTACCTATGATTATTTTCCCCCCTATCATTCTTTTGAGATATATATTCAGAGAGCTGACTTGGTTTGAGCAGGATAATGGGAAAAGCTTTCCAATGAAAAGCTCCCCATCCAACCAGGAAGACCAGTGCAGAGGAAAAGCATCAGAGAGAGAACATGCTCATGTCCTAGTGCATAATGTGGTGTGGAAGCATGGCTTACATGTTGCTTCATGATTACTGCTGTAAATATAGCTGCTTTTCGGGGAAGATCTTAAGATTCCCGTGTCAGTGATTACAACATTGCTCTTAAGTGCAGCTCACTGTACCTAGGTGGGGAAATTTGCTGTCAGATGTGGTTTCAGATTGCCAAGCTGAACTTTAAGTTAAAAATGTGCAGCATATGGGAAGCCTACGACTTTGCCTGGAGCGATATTTTAGAAACTGCTGAAGCTAAGTTATGCTGAAAAATATATTTATGTAAAGCCAAACCCTTCAGCTTTTACTCATATAAGGACACACTTGTAATAATGAGATCAGGCCACTTCCATGCCAACTCAAAGGACTAATTAGGTGCTAAGTTGTTCTAGCTATACACAAATGTAACTCTTGCTGTAATTGCACTGCAGGATTGGACTTTACACAGCAGCTTCAAATATGCCACTGTAGATTTCACTATTTTTACTGGTACTACTAACAGATCAAATCAAATGCTAGGCAGACTTAACCTTGTTAATGATTTGAGCTGGATGCTGCCAGCTTCACTTGCTTATTGAGGTGGAATGTTGCTTATGCAGAGTGCTGAGGAAGTTCAGAACACATCAGGTAACAATATCGTTGGTTGAGGATCGTGCACTGTACCCACTCTGCTCAAGTTAATGCCTGTAATGGTGCTGGAGTTGGGAGCTGTTGCTTTTGGTTGCCCTTGGAGAGAGCAGGAGGAAATAATACCTCCAGAGGCTGCTGAGATCCCAGTTTGTCTGTCTGGCCTTGGGAGGTGCCCATTTCTGTCCTCTGACTATGGCAAAAGCTTTGCTTTCTTTATTTAGGGGGAAGGAAGGATAGACTCAAGCTGTGAGGTCAGAGGGCAGCTGTATGTTTCTACCCTGTTATCATACAGAATGGTTTGATGGTGCAGCACTCACCCAGGTTTCACTGTTTGTCCAGGTTTGTTTGGGAATTGCCTCACAAAGTCAGGTGCTCGTGACATTTGTAAAGATGAGGTTGGTGCCTTCACGTCTGCTGCAGAGGCTGGAAGTTGTGATTGCAGAAAGATCTCAGGGCAGACAGGCATTAACCTCTTGGGTGTTACTGGTTGATAATGTCCCACATCCGGCAAGACAGAAAAAACACCAGGAATAAAATCCAATAACCCCGTCAGAGAAAACAGAGAAACCAATACAAAACATCTCGGGATGAATGGCTTTGTGTCCTGTCTGAGAAGCCAGAAAGTGTATTGGTCTTCTCGTCAGCCAGCCTGGGCATCTATTCAACTGAATATGTATTTAATTTTTTCACATCCACTGGAGGAATCTCAGCTGGAAAAATCAGCCAGACAACTTCCCCTATGTCTGAATCAGCAGCAGGAAGATTTGTGGTTGTCAAAGAGAACTTGCCCCTAATTTTTAGCATTTAAAAATCTGCTGGTTTTGCTGTTCTGTGGTTAGCTGGTTGCCTGTGTTTGCATGCAGAAATCTTTGTTCTTGTGTTGTGTTGTTTCTCTGGAATGCTATGAGCAGTTGTTTTTGTTTGTTCGTACTTGGGTGGAGCTAACTGTCTAATTGGGTAAATATTTGCAATGCTATACTTGCATGCACAGAAGACAAAGAGGGCTGGACTCCTGTTGACATAAAGGGCCTTTTACACCAGCCCAGCAATGTAAAGGCTTAAATAAAATTGATAAGCACGAGGCCACTTCTTATGGTCAGACTGTATAAAGTCGATTTAATTTAACTGTCATGGCCATATTTACTTCTAATTACAGATGGACTATATTTTCCAACATGATTACAACCATGAAGGGGTTATTCACTCTGCCTTGTTCACTGGTTGCAAGTTCAAAACTGCTGGACTTCCACTGGGTCTTAGCCCTGTTAATAAAATGTTATTTATTTACCAGAGTGACTTTGGATATCAAGGGTGAGTTTTCCACAGATGTAGAAATTTCTTATGGGAATTTTAGTAGATCCAAATACCTAAAGGTGTTTTGAAAGTTGCAAGCTTGTGGTGCTGTTTGTATATATAAAATAAATACCTTGCATAAACCTTATGGGGTGACTATTGCATATGTTATCATTAGCTCCAAAGTACACTATAAATATCCACACACATATGAACAGATTCTAAAGATTTATCATTGAAGAGGCTGTTAATAGGTAATTGAGCCTTTCTTGGAACAAAGGTTACTAAAAATGGTTGTGACACAAGGAGAAGGGAAATTGAGCTCCAAGCTGTGGTGTTGTGTAGACCTAGTTCAGCTTCTGTTTGTAGTGCTCACAGCCTGGACCTTATTTGGAATGGATTTATCCTGGCTAGTCTTGAAAGACTTGCACAGTCTCATAGAGCCATTGCTTCACACACACCTGAACAAGTGTCTGCCTGTAGGACTAAGAAAAAGCTTTAGTATATGAGGGGTTTATTTTATTAACAATTTTTTGTCTTGTTTGAAATTCTCCCTATATTTTTCCAAGGTTCAGCTATTTACTCGTGTCTTCAAAAAACAAATAAGGATAATTTAGAGTTTCACCTCCATGAGGGCAAGCTGTGATGCTCTTACACCACCTGGTATCTTGCTTAGTCATTAGTTCCACTGGGTTCACTGATACCAGTTGTGATGCAAAAGCCTTTGATTACCACAGTGCAGCCATCCACTCCTCCCTGTCCTTTACTGCAAGTCACAGATTTTTGTCTGCCTTTAGACATGAGTATTGAAGCTCATGTTGCCTCTGAGCAAGAATTCATTGACCAGGTAGTCAGCTGTATCTCTGCTCCTGCAGAGTTAATCCCATTGCCATGCCTGCAGCATGCTCATGGGTCTCCCCATGTCATCACTCTGGGAAGCAGGAGTGACCCAGGCAGCACAGGTTGCCTTGCAGGTTTTGGCTGCATCCATTCTCCTGTCTAAGCCACTTCTCATCCATCCCTATGAACAGTGTGGTGGATGAGGAAAAGCAGCTGTAGAGGTGTGGAGCCTGCTGAGGTCTGTTGTGCCATTGCCTGTGTTGCCCTCCCTGCTTGGAAAGCGTGTCTCACTGCAGCTCACCACCCTGCCATTCCACCAGGGATGTGCTCAGTAGTTTCCTATGAGCTCACTCACCCTGTTTTTTTTGTCAACTGATAGTAAACTGACTGTAATTTTTCTTGTTGGCATCTTTTCAAGTGCTGTTGTGGATTCTTGTAAGCTCATGTTGAGTATTCCCCTCAGTAATGCGTAACTCAAATTCATAAAAACAGCACAAGTGATTTGTGTTTTTCCTTGCTATCTTCATTCTGAAAACATCTTGAACTTTATTTCATAGTGACATTTATCCAGCTGTAACACCTTTTAAAATTGTCCAGTGGTTTGAATTGTATGGGACAAGTTGGAAAGTGAATACTGGTCAAGATAGCAAGAATGAATAAATCTCCTTTCATTAAGAAAACAGGCTAAAAACTGTTCTACTTGCCTTCCCCAGTTTGATACTGCTGAGCAAACTAAATACACAGTGTTCCTTGTGATGTTGTGATTACCAATCCTATTTTTCTACAGTGTTTTTTCTGTTCCTTGTGTGTAAACAAACTGTAATCATAGTGCCATGACACCCAGTCCTCATCTTCTGGCAGCCGCCCATGGAAATCTCTTCCTCCTTCAAGTCTTGCCTTTTCTCTGGGTCCTGCATTTAGTGAAACTGGAGAGCTCTGTGTGACTATCCCAGGACATTTCTCACCCTCCATCAGACCTTTATCACACCAACACCATATTTTCTGAATTCTTCCATCTGGTTTTGCTTGAAGTTTGGACAAAGTTTTCTAACTCAGATTATATATGTATTTCCTTGACTGTACTGTAAATGCTTATCTGAGCTGGACAGGAAGAACTTGTTCTGTTGTTTGGTCTTGGGATATTACTGAAGACTCATTAGAGCAACAGATAAGCTTTCATGAGGCTGGGGAAGGAATGTGTCATTTTGTGCTGCTTGTCACCTGACTGGATCTGCTAGAGCAAGATGTTGTCTGTATACAAGAGAAATTCTGTCATGGATGTCTGGTGTTAGGACTGGCAGCCAGTCAGAAATGCCTAACTGCCCAATGACTTTTCCCACAAGCAAAGGGTAAATTTGCACTTGAAATTTTCAATGACATGTGAAGTCAGCAACCTGATTTGCTCAGAGAGGTCGTTAACATTTAGTTTTGTGTTAGGAAATACCCTTTACCAATAAATTTAAATGGGAAAAGGAAAGACTTGTGTTTGTTCCAAAAGATTCATTCATGAAAAATCCTGCTGAAGGGAAAAGGAAATCTACCATTTTTTAAAGACTTCTCCTATCTGGTATGAATATTTTAGTCTAGGCTAATTCTACATTTTAGCGATAATTCAACTTAATTTTAATTCAACTGATGCAACACTGTAATAAATAATGTAAGAATTAGTCGCATGTCTTTAATGTACTTGCCTGCATAACGTATCCAGATTCTCTGCAGAAATAAAGCCTGCTGTTATTTCATGTTGAAGGTGAAGTGTGTCCATCAATGTCTTTCCCAGGGGAACAGAGAGAACAAGGCTTGGGAGAAGATGGTTTGGCACACACGCTCCTCGTGAGGAGCAAACTTGCACAGCAGCTAGTCTTTAACTCTTCCCAAGCAGTGGAGCGTGTCATTGCTTTTGCAATAAACCATTCCTCAGGAACAGAGATAGACTGGCTGAAAAATAATTAAAAACTTAATTTTCTCTAATACTGTCCATGAAACAACTTTACTCAATCTTTCTGAAAGGCTGCTCTGCAGAATGGAATAAAGACTGGCAGTGGTGCAAGAACAGGGAGTATTTATGACAAGTAGAAGCATGGTTGGCCTTTTGCCCTAGAGAAATGGCTGGCTGAGAGGATCTTCTGCTTAAACTAAGCATTAATAAAATAATTTGGACCTGGGCTTGAGGTGATGATATTTGGCAAAGCAGCTGCAAAGGCTTTTTTACTGCCCAGACTATACCAGCCTGCATGATGTGCTTAGGGTCTGTTGTGTGCAAACCCACAGCTGCATAGTTGATCAAGCCTCTCTTTTGGGAAAACCTGGATTTTTACTGAGGTAAAAATTTGTAGATTAGGTCTTTTACAAATATTTGGCCACAATAAACCCTCAAGAAAGGCAAATAAAGCTTTATCCTCCTCTGGACAGCTGTTGGGGACAGATCCACTGACTCAACTGCTCAAGAGAACACCCCCAAAGTTGGATATTTTATTCCAAACTAACACACATAAAACTTCTCTTCTTCCTAGGCCCACAGTTCCATGGAGTAGATTTTCAACATATAACTAAAGACCAAGTGCAATACAACAAACCTTAATATCAGTATCAGTGTCACTAGTGACCTAGTCTGTTGGTAAGCACAATATTTTTTTCCCCCAAACTGCCTGAGCCATAGTTTTTCCAAACTTATTTCCTAATTCCTTTCCTCATTTAGTCCATCTTGTAATGACATGAGACATTGTTTCATCTCCTGAGAAGACTGAACGGGGGAGGATTCAAAGCAAAGCTGGTGTAAATGCACTTTTCTCTGCTTAACCATTAATCTGAGTCAAGTTATGCTGGATATGCTATTCTGAGAGACAGCTCAGGCTTCTTTATCTGTCACAGGAGCACTGCTTTGCTTTTCAAATCAGCAAACAAGAAGCCTTGTCCTAAACAGGCCACTTCATTATCTTTTGTGTTGGTTATTTTTATGGGGTGTTTTTTTTTTTCCTAACAAAAATACAAATAATCCTTTATCACTGATAATAATTAAAAGATGTACTTTTCCTTGTAGATCATAAGCTGAATGGAGAGCCTGTGGTCATTTGTCTGTCGCTTCAATGAGGAAATCAATTCTCAGTTATCTACGCATGGCTTGTCTGGCTTGAGGATTAACCAGGCTGGGGATGGGGATGCACTGACCTCAGTTCATTCACCACGTGCAAAGTTGACTTTGGACCAGTAGACTGTATTGATCCCAGCGGTGCTGCGTGCACATCTGTCAGTTCCAGGCTGCCTCCAGCTCATCAGCAGATTATCTGTGTCACTCACAGCTGTGTGGAGGCCTCTCCACAGCCTCTGCAGGCTGCAGCAGCGAGGTGGAGTCAGCTGCCATGGCCAGCTCCTGCAGCAGCAGGAAGATACAACACTTCTTTCCACACTGACTTGGTGTAAACTGAGTTTATTTGAGCTCTGGGACCGATGGTGGCAGCCCCTCTGCTGTCAGAAGCTGAGGAAACAATCTTTGCTCCTTAGACCACCAGCAGAGGAGAGATTTCCAACTTTAAATAAACTAGATTGTTACTAGTTAGTTTAATTTAGTTAGTAGGGAACTGGGGGAGATCGATGCACTGTGCTGGTAAGCAAGGCTACTCTTTCCAAAACCTGGTCATGGCTACAACAAGATCTTGTTCCATGTGTTTCCCAGCAAAATGGTTTTTCTTTTCACCTTCAGCAGCAAAAATGGACTGCTTGAACTTGTGTTTACATTAAATAATTAGAATGTGATTAATTTAGGTCTTAATGCAGATCATCAGTTAAATTTTAAATGTTTAGGTGCTTAAATAGTAGACTCCATGTTAAAGTGATACCAACAAAAAGGATTTGTTTTGTTTAGCTGGAAAAAAATTTTGCAGATCTGTATTTGCCTTGTTATCTCTATCTTTTATTACTCCAAAGAGATTCTGAATAGAGATGTTATCTCGTCTTTAGCTGTGCTCTTGCAATCTTGCGATTTGTCAAACCAGTAATTTATGTTTCTGTTGAAAGGAGGTGAGAAGTAATTAACTCATGTGCTGCATCCTTGTCTTTGAAGGCCTTTCCTTTTCAGTAACTACTTGTACTAGCAGGCTGTTTTTTTTTTAATTTCAGACTCTTCAAAACTCCTGGGCTTCCTCAGGAAGGCCAGCACTCTCAGCAGTGTACATGAGTGCTTGATGCCTTGCAGGATTAAGTCCCAGGAGTCCAGTCCTGTATTGAAGTCATTGGTCATATTCACATTGACTTCATTCTAGCAA
This sequence comes from Cettia cetti, assembly GCA_013401135.1. Taxonomy (NCBI): domain Eukaryota; kingdom Metazoa; phylum Chordata; class Aves; order Passeriformes; family Sylviidae; genus Cettia; species Cettia cetti. The sequence goes on along the minus strand of VZUI01063328.1, from coordinate 42,715 downwards.
TTGGAATGCTGGGGTAGCAGGATTATTTGCCCCACTGAATTACTGGCCCTGGTTCTCAGGATATCTTCTCACTCTGCCACGCACATCCACAAGTTGTTTACTTGCCCATGTGTGCTTCTGGCAGCCCGTATTCCTGGATGACCTATTTTTGCAAGAATCAAATGCCTGTGGCAGCAGCATTTTATTGGCCCTTGCTGGGCTGACACCACTGCAGTGAGAGTGCTCATGGTCAGTGACACTGCAAGTCCTGGCTGAGCAAACTGATTTCCTGTCAGCCTTGCAGCAGCTTTTAAGTCAATCACTTACTAGCAGGAGAGGATGGGCTCATAAAGACGTGTTTTCCATTGACAGAACCAACTCCAAGGCAAACTAGCGAGCATGGCCAGTGTGGTGACAGAAATCAGGAGTTGCTGTGCAGAGCACACTGCTAAAGGAACCTGGACACCCTCCTCTTGTCCTCCTGACCTGCTACTGAATCACATATAACTCATGGTTTCCTCTGTAGTTTCATCTTCCTCAGCTAAAAATTTTAAGGGTGTGACAGATCAGCAGAGGTCAGGTGAGACTGGATGGAAGGGGAGGAGTTGCTCTCATTTACATTTTTTTTTTCAGTAACAAAGCTGGTCACACCTCTAATAGCCAGACTCAGCTGTGTTTTCAGGTAATCTTAATAACAGGTTGCTGGAGTGCTTAGCTTGTTCAATCCATTCAGTAATTAGAGCCAGCGCCAAAGTCATGAAACTGAGTATGGAGTGAGGTCTTAATGAACACAGTAATTTGACTGCAAGTGCAGCTTTGGAGAGCTTCCTCATAAATGGCTTCCCCTTGGATGGAACAGTGCAGTCACCAAACAGGGCAAGTCCATGTGGCAGCTGAAGGCAAAACCCGAGCATTTAAGTGACCATCAGTAAGATCAGTTCAGCAGTGAAATTAAGGAAATTAAAGCTAGCAACACTCCAGCTGGATTAGTTATTTTTCAAAGTCTCAAAGTGCTGAGAACTTTGTGTTTTTATTCAGTGTAAAGGCTGATGCTTTCAGCAATATTCACATGCTGAGGCAATGGTTTTAATGACTCAGGGGAACAATCTGACTACTGAATCACCAGTATCCAAACCTGAAGAACTCAACTGCTTTCTGTAAATCTGAATATAATTAAGCACAGTCTTGTTATTTTCATTTGGCATAAAATAACAACAGATGATGAGACTTCACTTACATAACAGTAAAAATATTACTTGTTTTAGTTTTCTACCCCAGAATCTGGAACCTAAAATCTATTGCAGTATTCATAAGGACTGAGAGCTTGAAGAAACGTACACCCTAAGTATGAAAACAACATTTCTGCTCATGAAATTCCTAAACCAGATGTTGTTAGAAGCTGGGTAAATATTCTAGAGGGCAAACCATGCAAGCTTATGCTGTTCTTAACCCACTGGCCATTTCAGACCCTGCAGTAGAAAGAGCTTTGATTTGATCTAGGGTGGCTGTCGTCAGCACTCACCGTGTTCTCTGAACACCACAAAAAGTTGCATCAGATTGGAAGAATAGACTGTGGGTGTCCCAGACTGTCCCAAAAAAATGTAATAAAAAAAAGCACCAGGTAAACATTGCATGAGGACATGATTAATGCCAGAACAGAGGGTGGAAGTTCAAGGGAAGGCAAAAATTATTAGTAACAGAAAAGATGTATTTCTCAAGATCTAGAATGTAGTAAGAAAGATCTCCAGTGATGAATACGATTTAGTTTCAGAAGCAGACTAACTGGAAGGCTAGAAAATGATGTAAAATAAATGTTCTCAGATTTTCATCTGGTCACTGGCTAACCTTTTCTTTAAAACATTTTTTACAAGAACTGTCCTGCAAATAATGTGGGGGGGGTTTTTGTTGTTTTTTTTTTTTTGTTGTTGTTGTTGTTTGTTTGGTTTTTTTGTTTGTTTGTTTTTGGGGTTTTTTTTTGTTTTTTTTTTGTTTTTTTTTTTTTGTTAGAGCAGAAATCTATCTGATGCCGACTTGTCTGTTTTCCAAGCAGAGATGTGCCAGAACATCAGCAGTCAAAGGCATGACCCAATACTTGCCTGCTGAAGTGTTTGCAGTAACTGCTTGCAAAGAGGAAACATTTTTTTGGCTATGTAGGTGACTTTCATCACATCTTCCAGATTGAGGTGTAGAACAACTGTAGAGATCCAGAAAGAAGGACCCTGAGGCCCTCAGCTTAAGCTCCAGTTCTGTGCTTATGCCTGTGTTAATTTGGAATAGAACCCATTACATTGATCTGAATTTAAACAAGATTACATGAAATTTACATATTGGTCATACTGGGGAGTTGTGCTGCATTCTCTGCTACACTAAGTGGATATTACTGTCTTAATTTTGGGACAAACAGGACACTTTCCATGAATGAATGATAAAAATAGGAGGTAGAGCCAAAACTTTTCACCTCTAGTTTCTCCAGCTCACTTAGAAAGGTGTTCCACTGGCTTGCCAGTGATATGTTATCCACATTGAAGTGGCAGATTTTGCCATCACAGTGGCATCAAGCTGACTTCCCTCTGATTGTCTTGTGATTCCTTCCAAAAGAAGACTAAAGGAGCAATCCAGGCAAGCTTTCCCTCTATCAGGTGTGCAGGTTATGTACACCAGACAGACATACACAAGGTAAACACACTGCTGGAGGGCTGCAGTCACTGCAGGTGCTGAATTCTGTTGTAAACTCACACACAAAAATTAAGGAAGATCACAGCTGAACTCTGCTGAAATGCTCATGCAAAACTGCCCTCATGTTAATCATTTTGTTGGGGTGATTACATAGCCTGGAAGAGCAGAGAAAGGCCACAAGCTTTATAGTTACAGCAAACTGCAAAACAGCTGGAAATAAACAGTGGAAAGGGAAGACTTTGCTGCCATGTGTGTCTTCAACTGCAGGCAAAGCTCACTCGATGGCTCTGGTGCTATCATCACTCTGACTTGTCTTTGATTAATGCATTTGGAACCTCAGGAGCCCTGGCACACTGTTTTATACCTATTTCATAATTGCCTGGAGTTTCTTGTTAAGTAATCTGGCTATGAGAGTTAAAAAGCTGTCCTGCTTCTCTTAACATTTCAGAGGAGAAAAAATGTAGTTTTCCCATTTTCTACTTCAAAAGTGATAAATTTGCATCTTGCAACCGAGTGGGCATTGTCACTGGGTGTGATAGTTAAAAGTCTCCACTGATAAACTACAACAGCTTCTCTCCTAAATGTCCTGAGTGCCTCTCCTGCTCTTTGCCTCTTCCCTGAGCCACAGCAGCCCTCCCTGGCAGGTTGGGGCCTGGGAGGCTTCGCTGCCTCTGGGATGCTGCAGCACGAGACATTGTTATGGGGCTGTTCATGATCCTCCTCTCCTTCTGAGGCTCAGGGGATTCTTCTCTGGAGCCATTCTCTCCTCTTTTATTCTATCACCCATCTTGTAATTAGGGACTCCCTTTGCCTCCCATCTCCACTGCCACTCATCTGCTGCAGCCACTGACCCCTAGTTTGTTCTGAACTAGCTATTTTCTGGGAACACAAGACACTCTGCCTTCCTGGGAAAGGAATTGAGGCAGAGTGTGGCTGCTTTCCAGCCTCTCCATGGCCAAAGTGGTTTATTTCCAGCTTCCCTCCTCTCTGTGGTCACAGTGGTGGAGCCATGTGGGCAGAGGCCACCAGGAGTGGGCAGACAGGGCAGTCCAGTACAGCAAGGTGATGCAAGGGGCTGCAGGGAGGGCATGAGGCTGATGTTGCTGGTCTGGTGGCTGCTGTGGCTCTGTGGCAAGATAAACTTCATACATAATTCATGAATGTCACACACTGGCACTGTTTGTGCAATTTACTCTTATGGCTGGGTGGTGGAGGAATGCTGTGTGTAACTTCTGGTTACACAGGAAACCTGTTGGTATTTCCTAGCCTCACTGGTGAAGGCATAAAAAAAATAGGGAAAATACAGTTTAAGTAGAGAGAAACAAAGCAGTGAGTAACCAAACTGTTTACCACCACCCCAAAATATTTCAGGGGCATCTGTGTCCTGGTCAGAATTGTGAGCGCACAGGGCTCTACCCCAAAGTGCTGGGGCTTTTGCCTTGAACTGCTGGTACAGGTGGCGATGTGTGGGTGGGAGAAGGGATCTCAGTGGGTGGGGTTGGGTTTTTTGTTTGTTTATTGTTTTCTTTTTGTTTGTTTGTTTGCTTTTTTTTTTGCTTTTTTTTGTTTGTTTTTTTGTTTTGTTTTTTGTTTTGTTTTTTGTTCCCAGCAGTGAAAACCAGAGGGCTGGGCTGATTGCTTCACCTTTTCAGCCTGCAGGGACTCATTGCTGCAGCAACACAGCCCCACATTTCACTCAGTTGGCTGCACCCCTATAGTCACTCAGCTCTGCGTAGATTATTCTGCTAACTAGCAAATTCCAATCTTTTAGCTGCTTCTTGTCATATCATTTTTCATTTCAGTCTGCAAGTAAGGATGACTGAAAAAATTATATGCTATTTGCTATTTCCTTATGCTGTTGCTGGAATTAATTGTTGAGCAAGTTTCTTGTGGGGAATGTAATGAAAATACAGTATGATAGTAATATATTTCTGGCATGATTTATGGTTACCAGTGGAAATATTTAATGATCTTTTTGTATACATATAGTAATTGCTTCTTCTGAAAGACAATAATAAGTTGCAATACAATTACACTACATATGAGAAACAGGCACATGAGTGGAACAGAATCAGAAAAGCAGAATGTCCCTGGTATCTTTTCAATATTTATCTACTCACCTGAGATTCTGCAGTCTTTTGAATAACACTAGACTTTTATAATCAGACGGATTGTGCAGCCTTAAGATAAACAACTCATAAAATAGCTAAAGTTAATTTTCATTACAAAACCAAGCATTAAGGAGTTATTCCTAAGTCATTCCCTAAAGGTAAAAACTCCGAGGAGTGCAATATGTTGCAGATAAATCCTCCTAATATAAAGCAATAAATTCTCAGTTACACAGAGATGAACAACACTTACTTTTCTCTAATAAACTTCTGCTGGATCCTGGTTGCTGTTGCAAAAGCCGGTTTCTTTGAACAAAGGAGTCCCTGTCTTGTGAGAGTTCATTACCCATATGATAATACTGTTCATTTCCCCCACAATTCATTGGAGAACCAGTGGGCTCCTTGCAAACTTCTAATTAGGTCTCACATTGTCCCTGAGCAGTAAGTATGATATTACCCATTTTACAGTTGTGGAAGTTGGGCAGGGGGGCTCCAGCCAGTGGCCCAGAGCCACCTCTCCTGTCACTTCCACAGCTGGGAATAGACTTTGGATGTTGTTACTCCCACCTCTCTGTTCCAAGCTCTAAGACACAACCTCTTGCAGAAGTTAATTAAAAACTAAGAAAATATTTTGACAAGCTTTCAAAAATGTTATCGGTACCACAGATTTCTTTTGGTATTGGAAGTTCTAGCACAGCTGTAATTGCTGTGTGCATTGCTTAAGATTTTTTAAATCAGTCAGAAGGCACAAGCTGTATTCCTGATACATCCCAAAGTTCACCACAGTTCTTTGCTGTGTTTTTCACTAGCACCATTTATCATGGGCATTTAAAAGTGAAAACCCTGAGAGAAGTGAAACAGCATCTTTCAGTTGCATGGATGCAGGCAAAAGCTTCTGGTGTCTGCATATGCAGGGTGAGAGCTGGTGTGGTTTCAATTACTTCTTATTGATTTTTTAGCTCTAAGATTATTTTATTTCTTGCAATCTGTTTTTAAGCGTATAGGAAACCCTTAGAAGAAGTATCCTAGGTTGTTAAAATCCATTGCAACTCAGCTGTCAAAACAAGATGAGTGCTCTTGTGTTAGTACAGATGCTAAAACTGAACCACAGAATGGTTTGGGGTTAGAATGGACCTTAAAGATCATTCAGTTCCAGCCTCCTGCCCTGGGCAGGGTTAGCTTCCCCTAGACCAGGTTGTTCTGAGTCCCATCCAGCCTGGCCTTGAGCGCTTCCAGGGATGGGGCATCCACTACTTTAGCTTCCTTAAACCTTTATCTGACACGTTTGGTAGAGGGGTGGAAAGGGGGTGGAAAGAGTTAAGCCACAGGCCAAGCTCCCTTGCTAACTTTAGAAAAAGCAAGTTATGCAAAAGTTGAGGAGAAGTGAAAATCACTGAGTAAGTGGATCTTTTGAGAGGAAAACATGACATATTCAGCAAAATCCCACTAAACTTCTTTCTCCTGGCATCACATATGGGTAAAGGAATCCTGTGTCTGGCAGTGTGGCACAGGGCTCACCCACAGGGAGGCGTGATCTCTGCTCAACCTGGGTGAAATACATATTAGGAAAGAGGATTTCACATGGGGAGGGGAGGGCTTGGCCTATCAGTTGGAGCAAATTTCCCAGCATCACATTAACTTGACATTTGCTAGAGCAACCCTATTTAATTCTCATTTCAGTGTGGTGATAACTTGCACTCCAGTGTAGCCATTTGCAGAGCCTGGTGCTGTTAGCAGAGCAGTGCTGCCAGTGCTGAAGCACATTTAACACTGCCAAGGAGCTGTTACTTGCAGGAATTTTGCTCCTCTTCTGGTAAAACTACAACTGTTTGCTCATGAGTCATACTCAGAGCAAGGATTCCATGACAGGATTTCAGAGAGATCTTTTTCAGTTTGGGAAAGAGCTGCAGCCTGAACAGGGTGTGTTTTCTTAACACACACATTTAAAACAAGCCAGCAGCAATCAGCTAAAAAGGCAGAGAGTTACAGAAAGCTCCTAGCTATTAATCATAGAATCAGAGCTTTTACCCTTTCATCTTTCAAGGAGAGCAATATGCCAGACATGAGGCTTTCCTATGACCCTGCTGCTGTGGCACAGGCAGAGTGTGACAGTGAGGTGGGCAGGGCTGCCTCACCCCTCAAACAGCAGCACCACTGCAGAGTGGAGTGACATGTTGCTCCATCAGTATTGTCCCTGTGCACTGTGGCAGCGTTGAATGCTCTTGGAGGACGTGATCAATAATCAATGCTGCCAGCTACTGGCAATGATGAATCTCTTCTCCACGTGGATCTCCTATTTGGATTCTGCCTGGGACTTAGCATCTTGCTGCAGGACTGTCTGCTTTCCATCATTTGCCCCTCTGCCCTGTCTTCCAGCACACCAATAAATCAGGAAGCTTTCCACGGTTTTTCCAGGTTGTGACTCTGACACACCAGGTTTAATGCTTTAGAGCAGGACTTGAGGGATGTTTGGCACCTTGTGGGAGCAGCTTCTCCATTCAAAATGCCACTCCACCCTACCTCTGTTGGTACAGGGACAGCTTTCTTCAACAAAGTCCTCATGGTGCTTTTATCTCTTTCCAAGGTTTTTCCTTCTACTTGGCTGCCTAGAGTAGACAGAGGGTGACATTCTTCACTTCAGCCAGTTTATACAGAGACTAGACTTGGTTTCATTGGTCTAATAGGTTTCATTGACAACTTTTTGTCCCTTACAACTTTTATCCTTTTTCCCACCAGGAATATCTAATAAAAAGCATTGGTTTAATAAAACAGAGTATGCTTTGGTTCCTCTGATTGTACCACATTTGGGTATAACTTTGGGTATAACTTTGCTCAAGCAGGATTAGTAACAAAGCACCAGCACTGCTGGTGCTGGTGAAGCTTCACCTGAGTGAGATTTCAGAAAATCCTGCATGCAGCTATAGCCTATGGGAGAAAGATAACCCTCATTAAAGAGGAGGCTGAAAGCCTTGACAACGTCATCTGTGATGTGGGTGCTTCTGCCAGTGTCCTCACAGAGCTCAGCTGATGGCTTTCAGTGCTGCCCCCCAGCACTGCTGTTCTTCCAGCACAGGGCCCTCTGCTCCTCGGCCTTCTGCTCTGCTGTTATGGCTTTAAGCTGCTCCTCTGCTTTTCTCTTTAAAACACTGGCATTTTGACTTCAAAACCAGGGAAATTCTCTGCAGTTTAGAGCAGCAGACAAGGGGGAGGATGCTGTGTCTGGATGTCCCTGTGCCCCCGGCCTGGCCCTGCCTTGTGGCATGCCCCAGCAGTTAGAGCTGAGAAAGAAGCTGGCCCTTACTCCCAAATTAGGACCAAAAGTGCTTTGTTTCCATCCTGCTCTGGCATAAATACCTATGTAGGTCAGTGTGGAAGGATGAATCATGCCATGTGTCCTGTGCATATTAAAGCCATGTTCTTTGTCTCGAGGCACATGCAGGTTCCTGGTGAGAGCTGCCAGGGTAGGGGCCCAGGCAGGGCTGGTTTCAGCTACAGGCACAGAACTTGCTTGAGCCACAGGGCAGCTGGTTTATGCATTCACCCTGGCCAAGGGAGAAGAAAGAGTATTGCTTGGTGGTGATGGTGTATATGCAAAACTGAGATACTCGAGGTTTCTGTCCGAATTTTCTCGTAATTTCTTTTTTTCTGGCCTAGAGTAAGTAATTTGAAATTCTGTTTTCCTGGTACTTAAGCCACATCTCTTCATTTCTGATCAGAAAAGACACAAGCTTTCTGTTCCTGGTCTGAACAGAAACACAACCTGTTCCCAGGGATGCTGGTGTAGATTAGCAGTGAACTGGGACTCTTACCCAAATATCTTACCCATTATGGTTGTCTTTGTGCTCTATTAATCAGATGTATGTGAACAAACACCCTACTCAGAGCGTATTTCTGTAAGAATAAATGCATGGCTGATATTAAGTACTCGATAGTACAGAGAGGCACTGTTGGCACTCATTCCTTTTAGCTTTGGGATAGAGGGTTTAGCTAATTTGTTTATTGATATTTTTTTCCCTGGGTGTGGTGGCAGCTTTTCCACTAAAACTGCCTCAGTTAGGAAAGCAAGGAAGCAAAAAAATAGCAAAACCCTCAGTTCTGCCATTATCCTCCAAACAGCTTTAAAACTTTAAAGTGAAGATAGAATCTCAGCTAAAATGTGCTGACTTCAACAGAGACGTAGAGCTGAGCCAGGCACCTCAGGCTCCCTTTCGAGCACAGCTGTCCAGATTTGGGTTGTACTTTGGAGGAAGCTGAACTGTGCCACTGCATCCCCTCCCTGCATTGCTGAGCTCCTGTGGTGTGAGGGGTGTGGGGTGGGAGCCTCTGGGCTGTGCACTGCCCATTGTGTGTCTGTGGGACAGGGCCAGTCCCTGTCCTCGCCCAGGCGTGGCACAAGGACAGGCTTTGCATGTTGTCCCCATGTCAGGTGGCAGCTGGAGGGTGGGACCTGCTTCTGAACATCAGCAGCATTCTTCTTCAGAGCCTTTTCCCCCTCTTAATTTTCCTGTAACCTGCTTTGATTAGTCAGAGGTGATGGCTGGGTCTGATGATAGCAAGTACTCATTAGCACAAGGGCCAGGGAGCAGTTCCCCAGAGCACAGAGGTTTACCAAATGGGAATACATGAGACATGTGAGATTCCAAAACAGGAAACTGAAACTTTAGGATATAACACAGCAGCATATTCTCCATTGCCATCATCTGCTGCAATCTAGAGGATGATACGAAGGGAATTGAGTCTGCATAATACAAACTCATGTAATTATAACAGTATCAACCTGACTGTGCCCACTTGTTTTAGAAACAATTGGCCCCCTAAATATTGGCCTTTGACTGTAGACAAGAAATACTCGGGGGACAAGCTTAAATTTAGATGGCAAATTAGAGGCACAAGTTAATAAAGAGAAGCAATTCACTTTGAAAGCAGCTATCTGTGGTGTCCTATGGGGAACACCAGGGAGCTCTGCTGCGTGACCACGGATCCTGGGCCTGCCACCAGCTGAAAGAGCATCATGTCATAGCAGCTTCTTCTGTGTGGGTGAGGTGAGGCCATTCATTTACTTATGGAGAAGGCAGCAACCTGGGAACCCACGGCCAGTGTAACCTTTTGGCAGTGGGCACCAAAAGCAGAAAGATCTGAGTGTTTTAAACTCCCTGATGGGGGAAGGAGCCTGTGAGAGGCAGGCAGTGCAGCACCACTCTGAATCCCACTGAGGTCCCTGGGGCACAGGGACATGCTTCTAGCTGTGACATTTATTTCCAGAGTGGAACTGCCTGAATTTATTCCAACATGAGGCACAGAAACTCCTCTGAGCTTGTTCTTAAAATGCATAAAAGTCATTCTTGTGGAGGTCTCCTTCATCCTGTGCCTTGCAGCCCTCACACATGGATCAGGTGAGACACGGCCTTGCATTGCACTCTGGGATCTGTGCATTTAAATAGTCCAAAATCAAGAGATTAAAAAAAAAAAAAAAAAAATAGACAGTCAACCTATACCTGACCTCTACTGTATGTGCTTGCAGCATGAGCTTTGCAAACACTTTTTCCAGTTGAAGTGGCAGGAGGATCATTTTTAGCACCAGAGGCAATTATTCTGGTCTGGAATTTCAAGATGGTGTTGACTTTTACCACAAATACACAAAAGAGATTGCTTTCAGCATTTCACAATAGGAAGATATGTCCTCAGTCAGACTAACGGGGACCCAAGTTCGAAGTGGAGAAGATATTCCATTGTATAAGAGGAGAGAAAAACAAGGAAAATCAAGGTATTGTCTTCTGTTGTTATCTGCTGGAAGCCCAGCTGAATATCTGCAGATGGCAGATAGCTTTGCCAGCCTTCACAACCCAGTGGCTTTTCTTCCTGTTTGTTTTGTCTCTAGGGAAACATGCAGCATTTAGCAATTAGATGTTGATCCAAGTATTCAGCAAGGTCAAGGAAAGCTTTTTTGTTATTACAGTTTTTTTCTCCAAAATTAACTAGTTTTAGGGAAATGTGCTCACGGGCCTCGTATTGTGGCAACAGTGGAGGAAAAACTCTGTGACTTCAAAGTGCACAATTTTAAATGCAGAAAAGGCACTTACTGAGAAGCAGGAGAAATAGGAGGTGTGGATGAAACAGGGGTTCCCAAGGAGCCCAGGCAGCAGAGCTACACCTGGGAGAAATGCTGCTTTTGCCTTGTGAATTCTTACTAGCTTCATTGGGGTTTTGCAGATAACTTCACAGCTTGGGCCCATCCTCCCAGAGACTCAGGGCTGGCAGTGGTAATAACTTGCAAACTGAATGTTCAATTATGCCTTTTTTTCCTTCCTACATTATGCAGTTCAACCAATTGGGTTTTTTTTATTCTTCACTGTTGCTTTCTTTTGCATCATCTGATTTCCTGCACATCATCCCATCATTATTCTTTCCTTTGCAAAGGTACTGCAAAACTTTTCAGCATAAATGCCACAAAACTAATAAAAATCCCTCCATTTCTCTGGTGTCAGGAAGGATGCCATAATTAAATATATGTCTAGCATTCTGTAATACAAATTGATTTGAACTTAGCTGAAAACCAATAAGTAATAAGGATTTGCTGGCTTTCCTACCACTTTGTATGACAGCAGAAGAAGATGGTATCAAATCTCACATCCTGAAACACTCTGTAAAAAATAACATTCAGGGCAAAAGTCACTGGTAGTAGTTAAAGGCACATCCAGGATCCTGCAGTGCTGGGAACTGGACTCAGAGCCCCTGACAGTGCAGAGCAGTTCCCTGGATGTCTGTCAGAGTCATCTCGGTGTGAGATGATGCAAACTGGTCTGCAGCTATCAGAATCCCATTGTGAGGGCAGGAGAGGAGGATGAGCTCACGTCTCTCCAGCAGGCAAGCCCGTGATCCAGGATGCCAAGAGGAGCCACAGGGCACACGAGGATTCAGACGTTGTCTTTGGCAGGGAGCACCAAAGTCAAGATACAAAGCCAGGAATCAAATTCTGCTGGGAAGGGCAGAGGAAAGAGAGAGCAAGCCTTTTGGGGAGCTCATGTTATCAGTAGTCTTTCCTCAGATTCAGGAATTTTTTCCTCATGCACTCTATAGTGAGTTTTGCAAGCAGATTTGTTGAGAGAAGATCACTTTGGTAGGTCAAGAGTAGACTCTTCCAGAGGCCCTGTGCTGATGTTGAGTAGCACCAAGTCTAACAGTGGCGAAGTCCACATCTGGAACTCTTTTTATTTCCTGCAGAGGCAAAAAACTTCTCTTTATCACACAGTGAGATCCTGGCTGCAGCATCTGTTGATTCAGCAGCAGCAGCAGGGCTTGAAGCAGAGGAAGAAGCAGAGGTTGAAAACTGGACCCAGTTCAGAGTGCAAAGCCATGATGTTGCAGAAAATGATACAAAAGCTGGCAAAGCCCTCTTGTTTAGCACTTCAGGCCATGTGGCAAGATGGGCTGGTTTTTGTATTTTCCCTTCAGCCCTGGCAGCACCATTGAAGAGCTTCAGTCTGCACAAGAATTCAGTGAGAGCCACTGCCCAGTAAAGGCAACATGGAGTTAATGGCCCTGGAAAGGCAACAGCTCTCTGAAATCCCTGGAGTCTTTGTAGAAAGGCTCCACAGCCAAGACCTTGCCTATATGTAAGGAAGTCATTCAGAACAAAGGTCTCTCTGCTTTGCCTTGTGTGAAGTGAGGTTTTCTCTGTGTAGAACCTTTGGGTCAAAAAGGCTTTCCCAGCTCCTTGGTGATGAGGTGACTCTGTCAGAGGGTGAAACATGCTCATGCACCTTCCATCCTACCTCCTCTCCTTCCCTGTGCCAGCCCCATGCCCTAGGTCCCATGGGAAAAGCTCTTGGTGCAGCAGCTGGAGTGCTGCTGCAATGATGAGCAAATGTGAAATTCAATATGAAACTCCAAAAGTCTGGCAAAAAGCCCTGCCATTTTTCCTTTTCCCATGACATTCTTACCTCACTTTTCCTCTGCTACTCCTGCCTGTGCACAGGTCTTATCTAAAGGCTTCATGAAATTACAGGAAAGACTGTCCATGATCCACAAATGTGCTGAATTGGGCCGTGTTTGACCTGTACAGCTCCTGGGCAACAAGTGAATGGGAGCAGTGTTTGTGAAAGCTGACCCTTCCCCACCCATTCCTCATGGAGACCAAGGGCAGCAGCAGAAGTTATACAGGATAAAGGTCTTGGGTAAAGCCTTGTCAATCTTGGTTTTATAGCCACTTTGTGTTTCCTGTCCACTCCTCTTTCTGCAACCCGAGGTTCACAAAAGCCTGATGAGGCTGGCAGGAGTCTCTCCGTTATCTTGGAAATGAGGGACCATTATCTTGCCTCTGACCCTGAATCATCTTATTCTCTGCAAGACTGAGCTACTGGCAAAACCTTTGTCTCCTCCCACTCCACCTATTGCATTTCATCCTCAAGAAAGCCTGAGATCTGAGCTGTATTCTGTGGTTTCTGTCCCCTGATTAGAACTTTATTTTTATTCCATCCCATGAGTGGTGTTGCATGGTGGTGGACTGAAGTTTATCTTTTTATAAATAAACTAGTACATGAAAATCAGTCTTCAGGACTCAAAATTGCCAATTCTTTCCTAACTTTTACAAAAATAGCCAATTTTCTTATGGAATCTTAAGAGATATCTGATTCAGATGGTTCGCATGGTTCATACTAGACTGAGGTACATTAGAAATATCCTTAGCATTTTTCTAGCATACAAAGACTTGATTCAATGGAGTAATTATAAACAGAAAAGCTTCTGTGTTAAAGTACATTTGGAGCATATACTTTTCAAGTTGAACACATAGGCTGGTACTGCTGAGAATATTCTGTTCTGAAGATGATCAGAAGGAGGATTTTATGCCAGCAGTATTGATCTGCTCAGGAAAATGAGGAGGCTGAGGGCACAGTGCAGATTTCCAGGGGTCTGGTGCCTCCTCAGCTCAGCTGTGATCAGCTGGCAGCTGCTCTTGAGCTGGCAGCTGCCTGTCCTGCCTGTCCTGCCACTGAGTCACTCTGCAGGGCAGTTCCGCTCCCCAGGATGGGTGTGATCGCCTGATGCTGAGCTGGTCAGGTGATGTCTGACAGCTTATTTTGAAGAAGGTCTTAATTTTCAAATAGAATTTCACTGAAATGCACTGGTTTAAGAAATTTTCTTTTGGGTTGTGCCCATGGCTTCTCAAGGACACAGCCTTGCATTGCCTCCAAAGTTTTTTGTTCTTACCTTTCCAAAGCGAAGTGTTCTGTTTTTCTAGATGAGTTTACATTTCAGCTTTTAATGCTTTCAAGTGATATAGAAGAAAATATAAATCAAATTTGGATTTTTTCACTGTATCAAAGTCCAGCATTTTGAATAACGAACACATTTCCTTGGAATTTTAAGGAAATACCAAATTTACTTTCTTTGTTGTACTTTCTAAAATGGAAGAAATTCCAAATCATGCAATTGGCCATGAGAAACAGATAAAAACAGATATTAAGAGTGTCTATGAACTTTAAAAGGATTAACTCAGTTTAAAATAGTACCTTTTTCTTATTCTTTTTTTTTTCTCTTTGCATTAATTATCAGTGAAAATACTTTTGCAAGATCAGAAGCTATTTCAACCAGATAAAATCTTCTATCTCCTTACCGCTCTGTTATCTTTTCAGCTTCTCTTCTCAACTTTAGACAAAAAGGAAAACAACTTAGTGGTCCTCACACAGTTATTCTCAATTTTGTCTTTTGGGATCCAGGACTTCTGGGGACAGCTGTAAGTCAGTTCCTGAGCATGGAACTTCTTACAAGGGCACAGATTTTGGTGAGGATTTGCCTCATTTAGGAAGTATTTAAGTGGAGCTTGAAGGTAAATACGGAATATTGTTGATTTCCAGTAGCAGGCAGAGTTGATGGGTTTCAGCCACATTAGAGGGGTCATGGCTGGGGTTTTGATTTAGCAAATAGTAGGAAAGGAGTGAGTTTGGACAGCATATTTTGCCCTCTTTCACAAGAGTAGATTTTTGTACCGTCTAAGCCACAGCAGAGACTGTCTGGTTTTATTAGGCTTTCGTTTTCCCTTCTGTAATAGATGAGTGTGTCCAAAGCAAAAATCCCAAGCATTTGAGCTGTTTTTTGGCTGAGCCCCTCGCCTTGGCGCTCGCTTGGAGCCTGTTGCCGCTCCCGAGGATGATGGAACGGCTCCCACTGGGAGCTGGATCAAGTTTGGAGCTGCTCCTCGCTGCTTGTTTATTTGTCCTATTCTCTGGGCTTGGCAGGTGGCATTTTTGCTCAGTGATTCATTCTCCAGCACATGCATTTATCTGGGCTGACATTTTAATCATGCAAATAAGGATCTCCTTAATGAGGAAAAAAATTAATTTCGCAACTGTTGCTACAAACACAGTGACAGTGCTGCTAATGTCATTACATTTATAATACAATCAGTGGCTTTTCCATAATTGCTATAAACTGGTGCACTTAACAGCGGAGTAAAGGTTACACAAAGAGCTGTGTGACTCCCCTTGTTCACTCCCATTTTTATCCAGAGTGCTTGGCACTCTTCATATGTCCTTTTGAAATCTTTTGGTCATCACTGCTTCCTTGCTTGTACCGCAGATGGCTTTGCCTTTGTTGGGGGAACAGACAAAATAAGTGGCAAGGAGACAACTCCTCTGTGACCTTTTGTGGCTTCTTGTCTTTCACATCACAGTCTGCAGGGTAAACACAGTGACTCATTCTCTTTCAGTGAGTAGCTGCCTTCCCAAGGTTTTGTTATTTGCAGGATTTTTTTCCGTTATAAAATCTGCACCCAAAGAGCAGCAGGATGTGAGCTGTGAGCAGCCAGTTTCTGCCTCCAGAACACTGCAGATTAGGTAGGCAATAACAAGTGAAAATTCCTGGGCAGGATCATACCTTTGTCGTCCTTCCCTCCTCCTAAACCTTCCACAACGAGCTTCAATTTTTGGTTCTCTTCCAATGCAGTGTATCAGTGAGAGGCTTAAAAAACTCGTTATATAGCAAAAAAGCAGTCAGAAGAAAGGGCTTCCTAGGGGGGAAAGGTGCTAAAATGCTCTAAAATTAGCAGAAAACCAGTGGCTTGTGAAAGTGAGGAGTCAGGATGCTCAGCACCTTTGTTCAGTGTCAGCCTGGGATGAGGAAGAGCTGTTTCAGACCCAGGGTCTTCTCTTTGACATGCTGTGAGTGAGGTACCCAAGGCCCAGGTAAAGACCTTAATTCCCAGTGAAGGGGGTTGGGAAATGTGCTCTGGTCCCAAGGTGACATGAATCACCCTCAGGATGTGTTACCTCTGCAGAAAGGTATTTTCAGGTTGGCTTTTAAAACTTTTTGTTAGCAAGGGAGGGTTTAAAAGTGTTGGAAAACATCTCTCAGAATAAAGCTCTTGAGCTCAGGATACTTCCCACAGGCATTTGAGGTAGTTCCTTTAGAGCATTTCATGTGTCAATATTTAAGTTTTTACCCAAATGGGATGAGCTTCCCTGGTGGCAGAAATGCAGGAAAATCAAAGCTCTCAGGAGCAGCAGGTTTGCTGCCAGACCTTTGGGATTTCTCAGAAATGAAAGAGGAGTAGGAGAACAGTAAATGAATGGAGAAAAAGCACAAAAGTAGGGAAAGGACTGGAGGGTGTCAGCTGGGGAGGTTCATCTTGCCAGTGGGCAATTCAGAACCCCTTCCAATGTCACTTTGGCCCACGTTTGCCACCCTACCTTCACTGAAAAAGCACATAATGTATTTAATTGATCTATCTAAGCTGGAAAACTCCTGGTGTAGGTGGAATACTTGACTGCATCAACCAGGTGAGCCCTGTATCTGCACCAGCAGCAGTCACTCTGTGTGGTACAGACTCAGTAGAAGCTCAGGAATTAAAAAAGTCAGTGCTTGCACAGTCAGTGCACGCTCCAGGTGCTGTTTCTTTGAAAAGCACCTCAAATAGCCTCAAATCACACCAGGTGAGGTTTAGATTAGATATTAGGAAATATTTCTTCACTGAAAAGGTGGTCAGGCATTGGAATAAGCTCCTCAGGGAAGTGGTGGATGCAGCATGCCCTGAAGCATTCAAAAGTTATTTGATTGTGGAACTCAGGGTCATGATTTACTGGTAACATGACCAGTGTTGGGTTAATAGTTTGGGCTTGCTGATCTTAAAGCTCTTTTCCAGCCTTAACAATTCTCTGATCCTTTGATTCTCTCCCTGGGAACCAGAATGAGTGTCTGTGAGCTGCACAGACCCACCAGAAACTGGGACCACACTGATGAGGGGAAGACTGAGACCTTGGCACAGCCCATTTTCCCTGCCTCCCTCCCCTTGGAAGATGTGCAAGTCTGCAGCTCAAAAGGCTTTTTCCATGGTGCCTTTCTGTACTGTAAAGACTCAGAATCACAGGTCAGGGGATCAGTTCACACATATTGAAGCAGTGCCTGTGTCTGGGGTGTGGAGCCTGTATTATTATTATTATTATTGCTCAGGATATTTCCTTTCCCATATTCACCCCAGGGATTCTCAGTAGGAGATTACATCCTGTGAAGAGACAGTTTGTTGCCTTTGCAACAACTTCCAGGAGCCTGGAATATGCCATTACAGTGAAGGATCCTTTGAAGTGTGACTGCACCTCTCTGGCTTTTCATGCAGGGACGACTGTCACATGTATTTTTATTAGATGAGAACCATTCATTGAAACGTGTCTTTTTATCTAATGCTGGAGCATGTGTTCAAACAGAGCTGCAAAATGGGGTCCCAGAGCAAGGGTTTGTAAAATTCTTCCCCAGCCAGCCTTCACAGCCCCAATGGCATTTTGTCTCATAGTGCCAGCCTACAGAGTTAAAATGTCATGGATCTCACCTTTGGAGACCAAGACAATAAAGAGAGGATGAGTGCTAAGGCTAGCACAACGGTTTTTATTTGCTTTTGGTTTTATAAAAGTAAATTTTTATTGCTTTTGGATTTTTTTTTTTTTTGGGGGGGGGATGTTACCCTTTAAAAGACTGTTTTCAGCAGGGGCTAGATCTTGGAGGTCATTTTTTAGCAGTAGCTGACATTTGTCCAGAACTGCATGACCCCAGGATCTGGAACAAGTAGCAGTGAAATCACATCGTGAGGACTGACTGCTGCCACTTTGCCGCTGTGACACAGGAGCAAAATATATCCTGGATGTCTCAGTTAAATCTTCCTTCCTTCAGGCAGAAGTGAAACAATATGCCCCTCTGCTGGTACCACAGCCCCAGCCTGGTCTGTGGGTTATCCTTGCCCTCTGTTTGTGGTGTGGCATCCATGCCCAAAGCTTACAGAACGCCAAGTTCTGGTGAAGAATTAATTCTCTGAAGTGAGAGATGCTGGACACCCTTGTGCTGCTGGCGTGCCAGGGCTGGCTGGCATGTGCCCTGGCAGGCTCCTGCTGCCTGTCTGCAATCCCTCCTCTTGGCCAGGAACTTTTCCCAAACCCTTTGGTCTTCTCCAAGAACATTGACTATTTCCCCCCTGCAGCTGTAGAATGGAACGTTTTCTTGTCTAGGATCCACTGGCTCTTTCACTGATCCATTCCTGGGGTAGGAGAGGAGTCTTGGGCCCACAAGTGTTTACACTTCTCACCACACATTTGTGTCTTCAGTGTAACAATAGAAACCTGACCAATGTCTGTTGTGCACAATCCATTCTGCCTTTACATCAGGAAGAAAACTGGATTTCGGAAGAAAAGTGTTTCTAAGCCTTTACTTGCAGTTGTCTGACTGAAAACAAATACACTTCCACGAGGCATTTTAAAAACTCGTTAAAAATGTGTAATGGCCAAAGCCTGAGCTGATGCTCTCTAGTCCAAGAACCCCAAATCCTGTGAGCCCCTCTGAGCTCACAGGCAGGACAGAGGCAGCTCTTTGTGCCACAAGCAGGGCGCGTCTCACAGAGTCAGCGAAGGAAAATTTGGCAACAGAAAGTGAATTTAGCACGTGAGCAGTCGTGTTAATGGCTGCTGCCATCATCTCCCCTTCCCTCCCTCTGCTCCCTCCCCCTGGAAGGACATGGAACCCGTTAGTTGGGGTGTCGCCTGCTGAAGATAAAAGTGACATTTCTGAGACACATCACACGGGGGAAGCTGAGGTGTTTTGATCCATCTTAGGCAAGGCTGATGGCAATTTAAAGAAGATGTTTTTGTACGTGCTGGGATGTCATAATGCCAGGCTGATGGGAGAAAATCTGCTGGTGGAAAAGCAGCCTCATATAGGAGTTCTCTTGCAAGAGAGAGGCTGGGGATGCAGAATCTGATCTTTAATTAATTCAGACATCAGAATGGAAACCACAAATACTTGCAAGAGGATTTTTTTGTTAAACTAACATGTAAGATAAATATTAAGTATTGATCTGAACCCCATAGTTCTTCAGTCCATTTTTGTCCAATCCATTCTGCTTTAAATGCAGACATTTATTAAAATGTGTATTAAATATGTTAAATATGTATTTCAGTGCTTTAATATAAACAGTTAATGCAATTCAATGTTACAATGCATGCAGCTAGAATATATTAAAAATTATAGATGTTTTCTAGCTAGAGATGATCCTGTGTTAAGCCAAAAGGCTGAGTGCAGTTAGGCAGCTGGCTCAGCAGCTGGTTGGACCTTTCATTCTGCATCTCTCTTCCCAGTGTTACTTCCCTGCTCCAGTTTTCCTCTGTGAGGAGGAAATCCAGCAATATACCATCTTTATATGGTCTTTGAAATTCAGAGTGGACATTGAAAGAAGACAATGCTCCTGTATCCTGAGCATGAGGTGCTGCTGAGCCCCGTAACGCTTCACAGCTCGTTTTTGTTTAATTCAGAAATAGTTATGTGAGACTGCAGTAGCAAAGAGTCAACACTAGATAGCATTTTATGTTTGTTTTGAGGAAGAAAAGCCTTTTGTTCTCGTATTTAGGTAGGTTCTGAAAAATTCCAAGCACATATTTTAGACATAATCCATAAATTCAAAACAATAGGCAACAAAACTATCTTTTTTTTTCTGTGTTGTTCACTTGACATCATTGCATCAGTATAGAACTTGTGTGCATTCCTAAAGTGATTCATGCTGTTTTTCCTCTGGGTGCAGGGGTCAGAGGCTTATATTTGATGTTACATGAGCCATGTTCCTGATCCTGTTAACATCAGTGTGAAACCTCCACCAGGTTAAGGCGCAGCCCATTGTGCACTTGTAAGTACAGGGCAGGGAAATGATGGCACAAGCAAGTATGTGAGCAGCAAAGGAGCTCTACTTGTGATCTGCAGAACAACAAAAAACCTCAGGATGGGATCTGGCTCATGAATTAAGGCATGCTCACCTTGGTGTCAGTGTGTGGCTGTTGATGAGGAAAATACCGAGTTGTCACACGAGGGGGATCCAGCACAATCACTGTCCTTATGTAGGCATCCATTACTGTCCAGTGCACCACCCCAGGATATCTCAGACAGCCACACAAAACCCGTGTGAGAGCCATGAGCTTCTGGGTGCCAGCTGAAGTCCAAAAGGGACACACTACAACACTTCAGAGTAGACCAGATTCCTACATTTGGGCAGTGGTGTCACACCCCTAATATCCACTGACAGTGGTGGGAATGAGACACCCTGCCCACCTCAGCAACTGTGTGAAGATTCTTTGACTCAGGTCTCTTGATCTTCAAGATGAATCTCATCCTTCATGAAGGATTAGGTCACCTAAACCTGGGCATCCATTTGGGGGGCCCTAAGGTACCTTGCCCAGCTTCCAGAGGTTAACCCAGAAAATCACAGATCTCCTACAAGATTCCACTAAAAAGCTCTAAGAAAACGTCTTGGATACCCTAGGGTCTCTCAAAGGGCTCTAGAGCCCTTTGCTTTGGCAGCTGCCTCCTGTTCTGCACAGCTGAGCAGACACCTTCAGGCTCCACAACAACTGGTTGTAGCCGGGGGGGGTGATCCACATGGCTGCAGCACTGGGTTTGGGTACTCCTTGGTGGAAGTGCCCACCCAGCACAAGCACGAGCAGAGTATGACCCTATTTGCCCACATTCTGCAGAAGAACTGCCACTGTGGGGTCTTGATGTGAGGTGGAGGGAGAACAGGCAGGGAGCAGATCCTGAAGGATCCCAGAGGCTGCTGCGAGTGAGGGGTTCCCACATGGAGAAGGAGATGGGGGAGCCCAGCTGTGGCAGGTGTGCTGTGGGTCCCCAGGGCTCTCCTGTGATTGCAACATCCTGAAACAGCACTGCAAAACTCTCCTTAAAATATGCTGATCACACAGGAACTTGAGGCAGCTGTGCCGCAGTGTCTTACGATAATTACTTGGCATCGCTTTAGCATATGAAATTGGTTTGGAAGGGAATGACATGAAGCTCTGTCAGAGGAGATTTAGGTCAGATATTAGAAAAAGGTTCTTCACCCAGAGGGTGTCTGGGCGCTGGAACAGGCTCCCCAGGGCAGTGGTCACAGCACCAACATGACAGAGCTGAAGAAATGTTTAACCAATGCTCTCTGGCACATGGTGTGACTCTGGGGGTGTCCTGTGCAGGGCCAGGAGTTGGACTAGGATGATCCTTGTGGGTCCCTTCTATCTTGGCATAATCTGTGATTCTGTGCTCTTTTTTTTATTCAGATCTAGTGAAGCTGAGCAGGATTTCAGAGCTTTGAAGCTTTGGTTTCTTTAAAACACAGACTTTCGGATTTCTTTGGTCAGAGTTTGTAGCAAGACTCATTTCTTACTGTAATTGCTACCCTGAGACGTCATTTTTAGCATTAATAGTTAGTGCTGATATGTAACATGAATCTGAGGTGTCTGGGATGCTCTAGCACTGCTCAGAAACCATTGCTTGTGCTCACACCCTCTGCACAGGGAAGCAAGTGGGCTGGAAATGGCAGTAATTTGAGGATCAGCTGACCACCAAGGAACAACTTGCTCGTTGGTCTGTTGGGATGTTATGAACCCACCCAGAGTTCAATCCAAATTTTTTTGGGTGCTGGTTCTCAGTGCTGTGCCAGAAGAGCTCAGTCCAGGTTTCCAGCCTTGCAACAGCTGTGTGAAAACCTCTGTGCCAGCCCTGGGGGATGCTGGCATTTCCACTTTCACTTCATCACAGTAACAATCAGAATTATGGCAGTTTAGGTGGAAAAGGAAATATAAATAGCAGCAATAACAACAAACCCAAGGAAAAGTCCCTCAAGCTCAAATTAAAAGTGTTCTAAGTGTTCTTTTTGCTCTTCCTGGGATCTGAATATCTTGATGCTTACCCCAATCCAAGAAGTGAGACAGTTGCAGCCTGAATTGCAGAACAGCTGCTGGGACTGGAATCCTGTTTTCTGATACAGTGTTTGTCTCTCTTGGCCCTGAGCCTTTCTTAAAGGATTAATCTATGAATGCACAGATGTGCCTCTACAGGTCTTAGCTCTGTGCTCCTCCTTCAAGCTCTGCTCTGCAAGTAACTCAAAAGCATGATGGAGAAATGTGGGATTCCTTGCAACTGTGTGTTCAGATTAATTGCAACTGGGAATTGCTACCAGGGATTCTGTAATGGAAGAGAAAACCAGATGAGTTTAAATTTTTTGAATTCTGATCTATCACCTTAATTTATTTTGGAAACAGAGAACTTGCTTTAAGCAGTGCAGTTTGCACAGCAAGTGCTGTTATCTGCTCCATGAACCTCCAAATGCAGCACCTTGCAGAAAAAATGTTCCTATTTTGAACACAGAATATGTCCTTCCTTCCAAACAAAATACCACAGAGTTTTATGCCATGGCTGAAAGCAACCTGCAGCCAAAATTGACTCCTTGCTGCTAAGTCTAGATAAGGTGCTATTAAACCAAAAACCAGATAGCCCCGAGCAGAGGGCTGCAGTGATCTAAGAAGATCCATTAAAAGCTGTGTCTGAGGAGGCTTTGCCTGTAGCTTTCCACTCCCAGCAAGAAAAAGCTCACATGTGTCATCTGGTCCTTGCTGATTGAATCTAAGTATGGTTATGGGGGCAGGACACAAAAAATTATTCCAGAAACTGAATTTTTTGAGATTCTTAAATATGCTTTTAATAGCAGAAAAGGGAAAACACAGAGGGATCAGTACTAAATTTACTACTCTTGACCTAGCATGCATTCAGATTTCTGATTGAAATTTCACAGATTCTGTTTAATAATTTTCCAAACCTCTGTTTTTTAGGAGGTACGTATGAAGTTGTCACACTTGGCTGAGGAAACTCTTGCCTATTCATATGAGCAGCAATTTGTGTGTGATGCACTGCAAAATGCAACACTGGCTCCTCTCTGATGCTGCTACAACCCTCTAGGTGTATTTATACAGAGCTGCTTCCCTGCTCCATCATCACAGGTGAGATGATGGAGTCACTTACCTGCTCAGGATGGGAAGGAAAGAAGCTCCACCAGTGCAGCTTTCCATGTGGGACAGGCAGGGATGCAGCCCCTGCACATCCCTGGGGTATCAGGGCAGGCTTTTGGGAACAGGGGCTGAAGACTCAGCATCCTCCTCCTCCTCTGCAGCTTTGTGTCACTCCAGGACTGGTGCCTGGGCACTGAACCTTTCAAAATCTTTTGCAATTTTATAGATAATAAATAAGCTCAAGTATTTTACAGCTGTAAATGATAAACTGTGAGGAATGCAAAGGTAACTGTGCGTGCCCTGGCTACATTGCTTTGCTATAATTCTACCCAGCAGTGCAAATGACCCCCCAAAAAGTCAAATTCAGCTTTTACAGAGTCAGGTGTCTGTGCTGCATCATCCACGTTCAAAGGCACCACTGCCTGAAGTGATGCCTTAAATTTAATACCCATTAACATTTAAAGGTATTTCCATCCTTTTAATGGTGCTCTGGTTTTCACAAGGTTGATGGTATTAAAAAAAAAAAAAGAAGAAAAAAAAGCCTCTGTTGTGTTTCCTCATGTTTACGAAAATGTAGAAAAAGGAAAACAGGATGAGAATAGCCACTCAGGAATACCTCAAGCCCTGCAAGGGACACAGGACTGGAAGCCCTGAGACTTGCATAAAGTGTGGGACATAATTCCCACCATCCACCAACACTGTAAATGTTTCTCTTTTAAAGTTTGTGCTTAATGGAAAAAAAAAAAGTTTGAGACAACTTTCTATATAAGAATGTACCTTTTTCTCAATAAAGTTCCCAAATCTGAAATTTCAAGTAATTTTTCCATCTTATAAGACATTTTATCTCTTTCTCAAATGGCAGATGAAAACATTAGGTAAGGTGGAAAAAAATCACCATTATTCTAGAAAACGTGTGAACAAAAATCTATAAGTAAGGAGAAAGTGCAAATGGGAAGTCACTTCAGCTATCAATGCAGTATGTTTTTTCAGGATTTATTTGCAGTAATTAATCTTGGCAGACTGCTGGCTTGCCTGCTCCTTTTACCTCCTCCAGGAGTTTCCCATACACTCACAGGTTTAATAGATGTAAAGTAAAGTAAGAAGTTTTCCTCGGTGGCTTAAAACAAGCCAAACTCGGTGCTGTGCTGAGAGCTTAGAGAAGGTGGGAGCCTCGTGTTGAACTGTAGGGGGAAATGTTGCTACACACACTCTGCCTGCCAGCTGCAAAAGGTAGACAGAGCTATCCGCTGTTTGGGTCATTATGTGACACTCTGGATCTGCGGGGAGAGAATAAAAACGTGTGATTATTCACAGAGAGCTCCTCCCCCTGCCCCACCGTCCCCCCTTTGCAGGGGCACCTCAGTCTCCAGTTCTGCCCTCTCTGTGTGGTGCTCTGCACCATGGTCTGTGCCTTTACAGCCTGGGCTCATGCTTGGTGTTTTGTCTCCTTCAGGTCCTTGTGGCTGGCCCTGCTTGGTGCCAGAACATCCATTGATGCCACGTTGAGGGGAGCTGGGCAGGGGGGGAAGGCAATCTGTGGGTTTGGTGGAGTAGTGAGATGGTAATACAGTCCTGCTGCAGTGATGGATTGTTTTTTCATTCTGGAAGGAGGTGTAACACAGTTAAGAAGAAGAGAGGAGGTTAAGTGGAGATGTTAGCCAAGAAGTGTTGGGGAAGTAACAGTCCAGTCCACCTGTGGGCAGTGGGTGAAGCCTTCCCTCATTGCACAGCTCCCATAAAAGCAGGGCAAGCACTGGAAGGGGCTCCCTGGGTCTGCTGCCCAACACTCAATCCCTTTCACAAAGCTGAATCACAAAACTGAATTTTGCTTCTGCACAGGTAAAATATTAGTTTGGGGTGACTGCTGCAACATTCACATCTGAATTTTGTGCCCAGCTACTTGGAGCCAAGAGAAATGAATTCAAGTGGGAGCCAAATTGAGGGGCTTGGCATTTGTCCCCTGTCTTTGCCTTGGTTTTGTGTCTAAAAAATAAAAAGTGAGCTGGGTCATCATTCTGCTTTTTGATGCACCAGGCTTTGATGAGGCCATTTTTATCAGCCACACATGTGGATACCAACAAACATCTTCATTCCAGCTGCTCATGGTGTGATGCAGCATGTGCTCCACATACAAGGATCAAGGATGGGTTTTTTCCAGTAAGACATCTGTTGTGATTTAACCCCAGCTGGCAACTTGGTTTGCTCACACTCTTCCCCTCTTCTTGCACCATTTTAAAAAGAAAAACTAAATAAAAATCTTGGGTTGAGATGAAAACAGGTTAATAATTGAAACCAAATAAAATATAATATAATACTAATGATAACAATAATCATAGTAATTGCAATGGAAAGGGGAGAGAGTAAGCCCTAAGACAAACAAGAAATGCACAGCACAGTTCCTCACCTCCTGCTGACTGATGCCCATCCTGTCCCTGAGCAGCAGTTGGTGGCTCCTAGCCAACACCCTCAGTTTATATGCTGGGCCTGAGGCTCTGTGGTGTGGTATTTCCCCCTGGGCAGTTGGGGTCAGCTGTCCCAGTTTTGTTCCCTCCCAGCTCATGTCAGAGTATGAGAAACTGAAAATTCCTTGGCTTGGGGTGAGCATTACTTAGCATCAGCTGAAACATCAGTGTGTTACCAACTTTATTTTCACATTACATTCAAAACATAGATTTTTACCAGGTATTAGGGAGAAAATTAACTCTATGCCAGCCAAAATAGGGACAACAGCTGAGCTCAGAGGTGCAGTGCTTGTTACTCTGCATTCCTTCCAGCTGAGAGCCCTCTGGCACAGCTGCTGTGTCTGGTGAGCCCATGCCTCTGTGGAAGAGTTTAATGGGATAAAAGTGGTTTGCTGTAGGGGGAACACAGCTCCTCTGTGCCTCCAGGCAGCCAGAGGGAGATGTCTGACACACCTGACAGCCTCCATCACAACCTGAGGTGGTTGCCAAGCACAGTGAGCTGTCCAGGCCCCTGTGTGTGCACTGTGGATCAGAGTTACGGTTTGTTCTCGTGAGAATGACAAGGGCTACTGCAGCCCCTAATTGAGTTCTGCTTTGCCCTAATCCCTGTGCTGTCAGAGCTGTGAGATCAGTCATGGGCAGTGTCCTTCCCCACTCAGCCAGAGCTGAGCACTCTCAGCATTCCCCAGTCCCTCACGGAGACTGGATGCTGTGGGTGTAGCTTTTCCTCCTGTCAACACGAATATATTTGTGTTATGAGGCAGTGCTGCGTCCTTGCCTGGCTGCTTACATGATGAATGACACCACTGGGGTTATTCCAAGGTGATACCAGCAGAGAACAGTGAGGAGTGCTAATTCTGGACACAAATGCTGGAGATGAGCAGAATTAATGGACTACTACATCCTGCACATGTCAGGGGAGAGGTGGGAACAGCAACAGGCTTATTGTGCCTTTCAATTCTGAACAGAGGCTCTATCCATCTCCTAAGATCTGAAACAATTCATAACCTGGTTTTTAGGGATTTTCAGGAAGGATCTTTCTTTAAAAGTGCCTGCATGGAAAAAGAATCTGTTAATCTCTGCTAGGGTTTCCCTCTCCCTCTGTTGTATGGGCTCCTGACTAGTGGGAGTGGGCTGGAAGGTGGCTGCAGACTTCCTTGCCAGTTTTCCATCAATTTGCAGGCTGGATGTTTCTCCTCGTGCTGTTGTGGAAAAGGAAAGTCCTGGCTGCTGCAGGATCTCAGGTTTCACTCCAACGTGAAACAGGACTTGCTGTCCCCTGTGCCAGGCTTTGAATTGTAAAATGAACAAATGGGTGAAAAATATGAATGCTTTCATTCAAAAGCAGCCTGTGTTTTATCCTTACAAGTTTCATGCCCCTGGATGCACCTCGCATCCCATCCACCCAAAAAGCCTTTTCTTCCCTTACCTATCCATTGAAGATCTTATGCAGGGGCTACCATGGTAATGAGGCCTCTCTCATCACAATGACAGATTTTTTTTTGTCAGAGCCCCTCTTCCCAAAGGAGCTTTGATGAATGCAAGGAAACTTGGCAAGAATCGGCTTTTCACTGCTTTTTTTTTTTTTTTTTTTTTTTTTTTTTTTTTTTTTTTTTTACTCAGCGTCTGCCACATTGAGGCTCTCAGGTCTGATCACAGCACAGCTAATGCAGGAAAAATAAAGCTGCTCCCAAGACAGACTGACTGACAGACTTGTCATGATGATAGTACACATATTTGAAATATTGTGGCTGCTTTCTTGAAAACCATAGCTCGGGGAAGCTGTTTCCTGGAGAGCATGTGGTAAAAATAACACCTGCTTTGCAGACAGTGGATTTGGCAGCTGTGAAGATATAGTGTAGGCATCTCCAAAAGCTCTATACATTTTTGCTTTGTACATGAAAAAATAACAGGATTTGTTGTGGAAAAAAGGCAGGATGCAATGTGAATTCCTAGGTACACCGGGAAGAGTACGGTGGGGGAATATGTCTCAGTGTAAACTAATACAAAAACCATCAGCCATGACTCTCCCATGAAGGTGCATCACTCATTTCTCACGTGGTGCATGGGCCCAGTAACCCATTCCCTGTGCTGCTCACTAGGGCTGCTTGGCAAGACCTCAAATAATGCTGCAAGATGCAGCCCTGGTTCTTTGAGCACGAGGAGTTTCATTTTCCTCTGTGGAGATGTTTTTGCTGAATCCCAACACAGGCTGCAGAGTCCTGCCTGCTGAGCATCCCCCAGAGCCTCACCTGCTCCCTGTTGAGCCTCCTTGCCTGGCTCCTGCAGCACCAGGGGAGGCATTGCTCTGCTGCTGATGGCTGCAAACTCCAGCTCCTTTGTGAGGAGGTGCCAGAAGAGGCTGCAGTGCTTTAGCAGGGTCAGAAATGCCTGGGAAGTCAAGATAACATTATTCCATTGCTTTTGGAGAGGAGGCACAGATGGGTCTGATTCAGAGTACTTTAAGGGTAAAAGAAACGAGTTTCAGAACTGGAATGCACGTGATTATCACATTGACTGCAGGAAATGGTGGTGATGGTTCTCACTCCTCAGAAAACCACCAAGGTATGGTGGTTTCCTTAATTAGTGTGCCTTGGTGGCTAATCACCTTTCATATATAAAAAAAAAAAAAGTGTTCTGTGGTTCATTGATAATGGTTTGGCTGTACCTGTCAACCGCTGGTTCTGGTTTCCTGTCTTCTAAGGAATTCCTTCCTTTAAAGGCACTTATGCTCTGTGATCAAACCAATTTTTGATTTTTTTGATGAAGTCAAGCAGATGGAACTTCTCAGTTTTTGTGTTTGTTTAGCATCTATTTCACTTCTCAGATCTTTCTGTGGTTTCTTAGTAAAACCTATTCCATCATTAAAAATCTGTTCTAAAATGTTGCCAGTTAGAAATGCATTCAGTATTTTAGTTTCCCTACCTAATCTCACCAGTGAAATACTTATACAGGTAAAAATTACCTCTCTGGTGTTTTATTACAACATTTTCCCATCCTTTTGTGAGTATTTTTACCATGAGGCTTAAGAAAATACAATGCTGAGCTATTTATTCATGGCAAGTTGCAATTTTACAGGATACAATTACCTAGTCTTTAGATTTGCTGATAGCTCTGTTCCAATCTTTATGTGCTTATTTTTATTTTATTTATTTGCACTTATATAAATCAGGTGTATTTTTAAAAAATAGATACACCTTGGCAAGAAATCCTGGCACCTCCACATAGTATTAGAATTGCAGCTGCTATTGCATTTCTTCCTGATTTCCCAGCAGCAGCCACTCTGCATGTCCTATGAGAGCTGATCATTTGAATTTATGAGCTGAAAGGTGCTGTCAACAGTTAAGGGTCTTACTTATTATTATTATTAAGTAAGTAAGTTATTTACTTACTTGATAAGAGCCTTATCAAATTATTTTGATAGATTTCTTCAGTGAGCTAATAAGTTTAGCTAATACAAGTCAATTTAATGCACTGAACTTATGCTTTTTAAAGGATTTTCAACCTATGGTGCGATCTGACTTTGTTAAAACTTTGCATAAAAATGGTACAACACAATAAATGGTTTAAAAACTGGCTGATCTCAAAAAGAAGTAAATTAATATTAATATTAAATGAATATTTTAAGTTAGGAATTATTATACAATTTTTCCTTTCAGGAATTATTTCTTTGCCTAAGAGATATCTGTGTATTTACTGTAGGATCACAGGTCTGTCATAAATTGAGGGGAAAATATGAGTGAGTGGTGAAAAACATCCAGATGATGCAGTGATTGTTGGCATGAGGATGGAGCAGGCATATAATTTATACAGCATGACCTTAATCACTCAATAGCTTGACCATAATTAAGAAGATATTTTAAGGTAATGAAAGTAAGCTCATAATTTTAGGATTAAGGAATGCATATCATGGTACCAAAATGAGAGACAACCCTGGAGAAGACAGGTTCCCATGAACAGAAGAAAACAGGTGAAGTCTCCAGGGAATCAATAGGCAGTGTAAGTGCTTCAGGGTTGACACAGAAAGAATTTAGGTCTGAGTATGAAACTGCAGCTCTGACTTCCCTCCTCAGCATTTTGATGAACAACACTTCGGTAATTTCTGGAGTTTTTTACTTTTTGTCTCAAAGAAAACTATTATAATGTGACAGTAGAAGATCAAATGTGTCAGGCAAAGCATCCCCCAGGTATGTAGCCCCTCTCCAGTGCTTTCAGTGACACTTCCCCAAAGTACTCTCAACCTTGTAGTGATCTGTGATTTGGGACCTTCAAAAGCCAAGAGTGTCTTTGTGTCAAAAAATCTGTACAGGTTTTTCTGCCATGCTTGTGTCTGCTTGCCCTTGGAAACTTCTGGTGACTACCACATCCTGTGGCCATCCACAGTTTAATGACTTGCTGCATAAATAACAACCTCCCTGAAAAACAGGCTGCTGTCTGCTGGATTAGTTCAACCAGTCGTGGTTCTTTCATGGGAGGAGTTGTTCTGGCTCCCTATGTGCTCACAGATCTGCACCTTCTCTCTTGCCTGGTGTCTGCTACAGTCCTGGTGTTGGGATTCATCACATCATAGAACTGTTTGGGTTGGAAGAGACCTCAGACATGACCTAATCCTCATGCCATGGGCAGGGACACCTTCCACCAGACCAGGCTGCTTAAAGCCTCATCCAGCCTGGCCTTGAACACTTCCAGAGCTGAGGAGTCATTAAAGAGTGAAGGCAATACCACACATAAATGGCATTTACCCCCCATGATGCCCACAGAGAGGTGACTCCTTGAGGGTTTGTACTCAGCATGGCCCTGGGATGGGTGCTGGTAGCAACTTCAATAGCAATAAGGGTGATTTTGCTGTGGGCACCATGGTGTGAAAGAAGGGCAAAGACGGCATTTGTGGTTAAGCAGGCTGAGGATGAACTTCAAGAGGAGCCTGAGCAGGAGCAAATGCTCTAAAGGAGGCCTTGCAGAATGACTTTCTGGCAACAAGACTTCATTAAAGGACTTCATTTCTCTGGGATGTCCTTCAAGCACAATTGACTGATGTCAACAGCTTCTTCTCAAGCATGCATGGGAAACAAGCAAACAGCTCCGCTGCTGTATTAGTTCTGGCTGTTACTCTTCATCCCCACCTGATATCTGCCTACTGAATAAAGCAGCAGTGTCTGTGTAGATTTAAAATGACAGTAAATAGTGCTGCTGGGCTGTATTTTCATTTCAAGGCAGGCAGGAAAATTTACCCATTTGGTCACTTCTTTGAGGCAGACCACAGCAGTATTTATGTAGCTTTGACGTATAAACTTGATTGTTACAAACAAGGCAGCAAGAAGCACGTTCAGAGCTCTTGTTTTGGTTGACAGCAGTTCAGCACTGCTCCATCAGCAGCTCCTGCAATTTTTCTGCAGCAGCAACATGCAGATAAAATTCTAAGGAACTGAAGCTTGGAGTTGGACTTTCATGGAAATTATTGCTAAGCTAAATCTGTGGACAACCCTCTGACTCTCATTTATTTCAAGCATTAATAAAACAAATGGTTATTTAAGTGATAAATTTATTTTCAAGGGAGTTTTGTCCATACCACCAGCTACTTGATCGAGACTGATATAGATCTGAGCTAGCAAGTGTCCCTCTGAAATGAGTGGCAGGAACTTCCTCAGACATCTTTAAACAGCCAGAAAAGCCAGGTGTGGTGTGGTGTGATGTGAGTTACCTGGCCTGACAGCAGATGTAGACAAGAAACAAACTTTGCATGGTGAGCTGTCACACTGTGGGCTGCAGCAACTGAGCTGGCCTGACTGGCTCCTGTCTCACTCTGACTGGTTCCTCAAGGTGTTGTTTTATTTTTTCACTCAGGTCCCTCATAAGCCTTTCTATTTGTTGAACAATATTTTTCAGATCTGCTCTTTCATACCCCCTGACTCAATCTACAATGTTTTGGTTTAGGGGGGTTGTTCTTCAGAGCAAGGAAACCCCTGCCTGGTTCAGCAGAGCAGTCTCAGGCAGGCTCAAAGGAAGACCCTGTGCTCCCTCCAGATCCACAGATGTGGTTCTGATGTTACTGATCTGAAGTGAGAGACACCTAAAAGGTCCCCACAGCCCTAAAAGCAGCCAGGCATGCACTACCATGGCAGGGTGTGCCAGGGGGACCTTGGCTTTCCACATGGCTTGTGAGGAGGTCCAAGGAGATAAGATCCCCCAAGGACCACCCAAAGAGCCAGGAGCACTGCAGGGAGCCGTGCCTGATGTCAGTGATGCCCCAGGAGCACCTCTAGCTTGAGAAGTCTGGGCCAGCAGTGATGACCAACATCTTTGGCAGAACCCCACCATGAACTAACACAATGGAGTTTGCTCTGCACACCAAAGGAGCAAATTAAATGAAGGAGCAATTTGAAATAAACCTTCTCAGCATTACCTGCTCTCCTCCCAGGGGGGCTGTTCAGCCCAGGGCATAAGGGTGGGAAGGTAGATGGCTGGACTGGCTGCTGTCATATTGAGTCTTCCATGGGAAGGCAGGTATTTCCACAACCCCACTGAGCCTGGAAAGAGATGGGTGTTGCCTCTGTGACTCCTTTTGGGGCTCAGGAGCAGGTTGGTGTGCAGTGAGGCTGTATTTCAATGAACACTGTGACTAAATGAATCTGTCACAAGTTTCCTTGGCTGATGGAGTTACCTTGTGACAAACTGATTAGATTTTGTTGGGAGCCAGACAGTGTGTGATTTGTAGGGTGCTTTTTAAAACCACCCTACAAATGCAAGGAACAATGTGCAAGAATCCTGATACTGTTTAAAACCCTTAATTCTCTACTCCTTCCCTTGAAAACACATCCTAACAGCTGCACAGGGGATTGATTAATAGGCCAACACTTCAGTTTTATGAGGTGATGATAGAAAAGATAACACTGGGTTGGGTTCCCAGTTACTTTATGCAGCACCAGTGCAGGGGTCTTTGGGCACACCTCACCTGTCAGGCAGAGCTGTGTGTCCATGAATCCCATTGGACAGGTAACATATTGCAGCACCAGGAAAAAAATGACAGAACAGCCAAAGTGTGAAAAAGTGAGGGACACAAACCTTCAGCAGCTCTGAGTGCATGGGAGGACAGACCTCAGGGAACACGGGGGCAGAGACCAGCTGCAGCACTGAAATCTGAAGCAAATGCTCATCAGCCAATAACTTTTCTCCCCCAGTGTCTGGCACAGATAGGGCCAAGGCAGTGCTTTCCTGCCCCCAGCCCCTCACCATCCTCTGCTGCTTCCCCTGCCCACACCAGGGCAGCACAGCTGGTTGGCATCTCTCCAGCAGGCCCTCTCCCTTGCAGCCTTGGCTGCATCCCAGCAGGACAGACATCCCACCAGCTGCATAAGAATGAGGGCTGGGCTGAGACATGAGCTGTGCCCTTCCCCAGATGATGGATGGTGACTGTCACTGTCTCCATCGATAGCAGCCCCCAGTTGCTGTTGGACACAAACTGTTTTGTAAATCTGATCGTGTTTACACTAGCAGTGTTTGATGAGCCTCATCAGGTTGCAATGCAAATGGTTCTGCATCAGCTGCTCCCAGAAGAGAGATGTGGTGGAGAGGCCATGAGCACCCAGCAAACACAAGCTGCAAACAAATTTCAGTTCGCACACGTGCTCCAGAAAGGAGCCAGGAAACATAATTCTGCCAGGAAATAGATGAAGAAGCTTGAAGACCTCGGCAAGAAACTTCTCCAACCAGAATATCTTGGCAATTATAATAATATAGGCTCCAAACTAGGCAGTGTTTCTACTGCTTCTGTTGCAAAAGTAGCATCTCACTTAGGAAAGGGAACCAAGCAGCTAGCATGAGGTTTTGTCTGAGATGCTTCCCCACTGGCTTGTTACTCAGGAAGCAAAGAGCTTGTGTTACCTGCTGCACAGGTGTGGTCATCCTGCTCTGGCTAAAATGGACTGCAGTTGTTGCATGGAGGCCTTCTTTGGGGGAGGGTTGTGAGGGGGGACAGGCACAGCCCCTCTCCAGTGTCCCCAGGGCTGAGGGTGCAGAGGGGCAGAGCACTGGCTGTGTCCCCCACCCTGTAAATATCCTCTTGACCACCATGAGAAATTCCAAGCCTCTTGTATAAAATTTTGAATTGCACTTTGTTTAAAGCAGAGCAACAACAGAATTTTCCCAGTGACAAAGCCCCAGACAGTGTTTGAAGCCTAACTTCAGATGTACTTCAGATGTAGATATTTCTCCCCTGACACCAGACCAAACCCTCGTCTCTAAATATAATAAAACCAGGCAAATGGTAATGCTTGGTAAGTGTGAACCAGGTTCATGGCATTAAAATGGGAGGAAATCCTGAGGATACAATGCACCATCCGTGCAGACTGTGCTGTTTGATGGTAACAATCACACCAAACTATTTCCCTGAGCTGGATACAAACATTTCTGGGAAAAGAAGAAAATGGTAAGTCAAAATTTCCTTTCTATATTCCAGTCTGAGGTGAGGTGGAGGCCCACCAGCCATAGGGTAGATCTTGGTCTCCCTCTAGTGATGGACCTACCAAAAGCAATGGAAAACCAAGCTCCAGCTTCCTACTTCCATCCTTCACCTCCACCCTGGGCCTCTTGCTCAAACCCTTCACCCAGCCAAGTCTCCTCACATAAATACTTCCTGACATCTTTCCACTCCACACTGGTGTGCAGAATTCCCAGTGCCTGGCTCACGGGACAGCCCTCATCACTGAGCCTCTGGATGTGTTCTGCTCAACAACTGTGCTGATATTTCACATCCAGATTACTGCATCATGCAGGAGCAAGAGACCTGAGCTTCTGCCTTTCATTGCTGCAGGGATTTCCTGAAGGACACCCCTCACTGCAGCCCCCGGTGCTTGCCACCTCAGGAAAGGCAGAGACAAGCATGACACACGTGGGTCATGTGTCCCTTGGGGACATGTCCAACCACCAGTGCACATGTTCTCCAGGAGCATCTGCCTCTGAAGGTCTCAAAGCAGCTGTTCTGAAGTCACTTGAGGTAAGAGCCCACTTATGTGGGTGGCATCGTGTCCTGAGGAAGTGAGATGGGCAGCCTGGGAAGCTCAGAGTACCCACAACCTCTGGTGGTGGTGATGAAGCAACTCAGAGCATATTTATTTCTGTGAAGTCCTTAAGGATGCACATAAACCTTGAGTCATGTGTTGTGGGTCAATTTTGTTGGTAACCAGGGGCTGGATGAGCAAGGACTCCATGGGTCTGGTAACGTCAACGTTCTGTTTCCTGAATTCCACAGCAAGGTCTTTCAGTTCTGTCACTTTTCAGTGACATTGTATCCTGTAGAGCTCATTTTCCATTCAGCGCTTCATTGCAGGATGTGATTAAAATGAGAAAGTTTCTGAAAGTCACGAACGAGCAAGGGGAAAATGCCCTGAGCAATGTATCAACACAATCTGGAGAGGCAGTTGGGAAAATAAATGAATAATGTTGTTTAATTATATGAGACATATTTACAGCTTTTTTTTTTTTTTTTTTTCCTTTTCTGTATACATGACAGAGGAAGTACAACTGACACCAAAGAAGGCTTCAAGCAGCAGCACCTTGTTATCTAGAAGTCCCTCAAACCTTTTCTGTGTAGCCTCCCACGGGCAGCTCCATGCAGTTCTGGCTTTTTCTCTCCTTCTTCTCTCTTCCTTCTGTAGTTCCAGCTGGCTCCTTCCTGTCCCTAGCACAGCCACCTAACCCTGTCACTCGTACAACACCTTACCCTCTCTGTCCCTCACACAAATAGAGGGGGCTTTATCTTCTTTTCTTCTGTTAGAGCCAGGATTAAATGTTTGAGAGACGTAGCTCGTGTTTGGACTCAGATGTTTATTAATTCTTATCTCTATTACAGTCTCATGAGTTGTGAGTTCTAGCTAACAAAGTGAAAAATGGCTCTATCTCTTTACAAGGTCTTTTAAGCACAAAATGTCCAATTATGAAATGACAGCTAGATTATTTTAACTTTCAACCCAATTACCAACCACCTGTGGTCCACAATGCAGATTTTTCAATTACAAGATACCACCCAAGCCCATGAAGAAGAAGGTGAAAAAGAAGAACTTAACCTATCTATGCCCTAAATCCTCCATCTTGCTTTATATACATTACTGTATTCTAAAACCTTAAACTCTAAGTTTTCCACCGCGTGATATTACACACTTCTATTCAAACTACACACCCATAATTCCAGTGGAGATTATTCAATTTTGGAAGCCTCTTCCACAGCCTCAGGTCAACTGCAGTCTTTTCTTGAGGGTCAGTGCTGTTAGCACAGAAAGCCTAAAATTCTCAGCTTCCAGGGTTCTAACACACAAGCTCCTGCCCCTTCCTCCTCACAGCACAGCCAGCAGACTCCACCTGCCTCTCTACCTCACTCTTTATCACACCCACAGCTGTAAGGGCGAAGCTGTTCCCACCCTTTGGTAATCAACACAGCTGCAATACATCAGGGGCAATATTGCCTTCAGCACTATCTCTGTCTTCCCACATATATACCTTTCAATTTTTAATGCTTTTGCCTAAAGATTTTCCTAGTAGGAAAGTATCACTAAGGTTGGTAAAAATAATTGGATCCCCACCTTGAAATGAAATGCATGTGATCTTGCATACAAACATTTTCAAGACAGAAATATGAAGAGTGGCATAAAATTAGAAGAGAGCATATTATTTGGAAAATGCAGAAAATAAACAATGATGTTTTTGTGGGCTGAACCTGCTGTTCTCCTGCCACACAGATGACTTATCATCACAATAACCCTGATTTTTTAATTGTTGTCTTTCCTGCAGTCAGACTGCCAAATGAGAGTATGTGAAAGTTAACAATTCTGTAATTCTCTTCGGTTTTTATGTATTGAGATTTTGAATGTTCAAACTCTAAGAATAGTTCTAAATAGACTTCAAGTGCTAAATTTTTTAATCAAATGTAGTGACAGGAATTGCTACAGGCACTGACAGCAACAATTCATAAAGAGTCAGGTTTAAACTCCTCATTAACAAAATTCGTTACTCCAAGCCAGGACAACACTCAAGATATATTTAGGTGGCTCACATTTATTAAACATTTCTCTTTGCCTAGTGATGTAGTGCATGTTTTCAAGAAAGGTTCCTTTATGCTGAAGAGAAGGTGTGCAAAGGGGTGCTCAATACCCAGAATTATTTATTGAGATTGTTCCTCCTTAGGCTGAAATATTAACAGGGAAAATGTGTTTCAGAGAATCACATGGAGGATGGTGCCTTCAACACCAAACAAGCTGCTTTAGGTGCAGTTTTGCCAATAAACTGCTCTTGGGTGTTTCTAAGAAAACTCTTGTTTTTGACAGAGAGAGCTGAAAGGAGAATGTGACGTTTCACTGCAGGGTCGAGTTGTTCTCTATCAGGGTGAACCCAAGGCCTTTCAAATCCCTTCATGACAAGGCACATTAAGTTCAGATCAAGTGAAAAAGGTGTTGAAAACCAAAAAGCTCTCAGGTGCAGACTGTATGTCAAATAAGGAATAAAGAAGCAACCTCCACAGCTGACAGCTATGGCAACACTGCTGTCGTATACATTGAGATGCATGATGGATTTGAACATAGGTCATCTGGGTGTTAGCAAAATGTCTAGTGTCCTTGGGATGTGGTGTCAAACCTGAGAAACCCCTCTAGCAACTGTCTTGTTGAAACACAGGGTGTTTTTCCACACACAGCTTTGGTTCTGATAAGCTCCACACGGGCCCAGCTTTGATTTTTTATTTAGAGTCACTTGTCTCAGAAGTATCTCAGCTTTATGTCATTGATTTATTCTCTGTTCAAATCTCCTGGTACCTAGTGAAAGGCAAATGTGAGCCTGGCTCATTCCTTCATCTGGAACAGCCCTATCAGTTTCAGAGCAATCTGGGAATAGAGATTGGGAGGGCACCAAACCCTGAGGGGTCAATTCTGTTCCAACCTGAGCGTGAGCGTTGATGGGTGAACTTCTGAATACAGGGGCTGGAGGCTTCAATGTAACCTGTTGATAAAATAACAGACAAAAACATGTGGTCACCCCATACTTCATAACTGTCTGTTCCACAGTAGGGGAAAATGGGTGACTGAAGTCCCAGGTCCCATCCCCTGGGAAAGCAGTGCTCACAAAAGGGACTTAACCTTTAGATGCCAACATGATCCCGTTGGCTCTTCCTACCAGGAAAAGCTGGTACCACTGTGAATGAGCCCTGAGAGGCTGAACAAAAGGTGGTTTTGATGTTCATGTGCTCACTCAGAGGCTGAATCGCTGCTGTGTGGGCTTACCAGGCTTCTGAGCCTCCTTGACTTCCTAAAGGGCTTGTGGAACTTTCCCTCACACATGGATTTATTCACGTACCTTTTCTCTTTCTCAGATCATTAGAGGAATTAAAGAATAGGACGATGACCAGAAGGACTGAACAGGGGGATGAAGCAACTGAAAACCCCAGCAGGAGCACATCAGACATGTTCTCTCAATGGCCAGATAATTAAAGGAGAAGATGAGAGCCACAAAACAAGTGCATGTTTGATCAGAAGCTATAATTTTTGCTCTTTGATCCTGATAAACTGTAAAGAAAAACAGTTTATGAAAAGAATGGAAAAATATTCCTTATTAACATCAAATAGGAAATCCCTGTCATGGCAAGGAAATGAAATATGGATGGCAGATCAAAGGTGTGTTCTGCAGAAAAGCCCCCACCAGTATTCTATAAATATCTGCTCCCTTAAAAGTGGGGATTTCAATCTTTGCAGGACCCTTTTGAGAAATGCATCAGAGAACTTAGAATAGGGGATGAGAAAAGAAACCTGTGAGATCCAAAATGAAAAGTGGAAGAAGGTGTACTCTGGGAGAACAGTATTTCAAGAGAGAGGCAGAAACTGCTTTTTCTGTTATAAAACTTGAAGTTATGTAACAAAAATTCAAGAACTGACCATTTTTTTGCCCACAAACCAAGACCTCTTAAAATGAGGTACAGTCCACCAGCAGAGAGACACAAGTGCTCTGTGCTCTCATTATCTGCACACCAGACCCTGCCAAGCACAAAACAAATGCTGGGTGTTGGTATGGACACCTCCTGTCTGTCCTTCAGGAGATACCAACACCATGATGAGACTGAAGGTCTGGTCAAGCTTCAACTTAAATAATGTAACTTGGATTGGTTGCCATAACTTTCTGTTTCAAGGTTAAGATCTGAAATAGCATCAGACAGGAGCCAGACAAGAATCTCCCTAAGAAAAACAGAATGAAGCTGCTCCTGCCAAGGAGACAGAAGCTGCTCCAGCTCTCCTTGGACAGCCCAGCTGCTCTGTGGCCACCACCTCCCTCAGGGCATGGGGTACCCCAGCCAAAAAACCTCATTCATCACCCCAGAGGTGGATGCTCCTCATGGGAGGAAGGCCATGAAGAATCAGGCTCTGTCATTGTAATTCCTGCTGGAATGCTACTTCCTCTCTGACAAACATGAATGATGAGGCGCCAGCTTAAAATTTTGCCTTCCCCAACATTCTGTGGCTCTCTTAATGTTGTATAAATGCTGATTTTGGCATTTAATAATCTGTAGCTCAGAGCTGCAATAAACTCAGATTGATCTAATAATGAATGACAAGCTTAATAATGTAACAAACTAGGAACTTAAATCAGTCTCCAGGGTTTAATAAGGCTGCCAAATAAGAAAGCATTAGTTATGTATTACAGCCCTAATAGCTGAAAATGTTGGTGTGAACGGAGCAGTGAGAAATGGGGACAATGAGAGCTTTTGTCTGGTGTTTGATGGATACAAAACTGCTGGTCAACTCATTTCCAGTACAAAAAGGTGTTAGGTGTCTATTATACTGGTTACCTATGGGATGAAAACCAGCTGCCTTGTGCTTGCAGTTTTGTCAGTCACACGTTTGTTTTGGTTTGTTTGGTCAAGGAAGACAGGGAAGGTGGAGGATGACAGCTGGAAGGAACCTTTGGAGGTCACCCAGTTCCAGGACACACCTGGATCAGGAGGCTTGCTTTGTGCCATCAAGATTCCCCTTCACACCTTCACTGAGAACTCTTTTTTTCCTTGCATCTGTTCAAGATTTCCCTCATTCCACTTCAGATGATATAGAAGATCTGGAACAGGATGCCCAGGGAGGTCATGGAGTCTCCCTCTCTGGAGACATTCCACCTGGACATGTTTCTGTGTCAGCTGCTCCAGGTGACCCTGCCCTGGCAGGGGTTGGACTGGATGATCTCCAGGGGTCCCTCCCTGATGCTCTTGTGCACACAACGACATGGATTCTGAGTTCAGAAGGCTGAGAAAATGGCTCTGTTTATTGTTGGGATGTGTCTTCTTTTTATACTATTTTACACAGACCAATTTGATTAGTGAAACAGGGACAAACCTTTCCAATCACATTGGTCAAACCAGAGGGATATCAAGAAGAAATCCCTCCTAGGAAAAGGAATGAAAACATAAGGTACAGTTAGAAAAACATGTCTTATTTACAGAAAGGTGCCTGAGAAAAGAATTTCAGAAAGCCAAAACATCTCAGGCAAGAAAACAGGGCTACACCTCCCAACCCTAACAATTCTGGGATTCTGTCACCCTGCTCCCATTTCATTTCAAGTTGAATATTGGCTGCAAAAACCTCAGATCTGAACTTGAATGTGAAGTTCTTTGGTTCTTCTGTAGCTTTACTACAGGCAAGCAGAGAGATCAGCAGTCAAGGCTGAGGAGGGCACCTGAAATTAGGAAATGCAGTAGTTAGTTGTTGGAAGAGCCTCCAAAAACATTGACAAAAGTTTTCAATGAACACTTGTGGTGCTTGAACAAACTGTTGTAATATAATACTTGGTGTGTTCCAAGGAGGTGGAGAGATGAGACTCTCCACTAAGACTAAAATCAGCATGTCCTCTTGTTTGGAAAGAGGCACTGCTGGAACAGAAGGGAGTAGTAAATAATCTCTTAAAATGTGCTGCTAGATCCTGGTTCATTCAGAGAGCAAGACAGGATGAAATGGCAAAAGAGAGATCTGATTGCCTGGCAACCCACAGGAAAAAAATGCTGAATTAATCCAGCAATCTCAAATTAAGTACAGATAATGTCACTGCTGGGACAATGAATGTGAAAAAGTCAGAAACTCTCAAGAGCTCCATTTTTTCCATTAATTTTGGATATCTTATTGGTATAACATTTCTTTATACACTTTCATAACAGACCTAATACTTTCAGATCCATAATTCAGCCTCAGCTGAAAAAACAGCAGAAAAAACTGTTGCCTTTTATGACAGAGCTAATAAACTCAAGTTTGCCACATAAGCCATGTCTGAGGAGGGAAGCTATAATTTGTAATTTCCAGAATATCTACCAAATAGTCTGAAGCTGCATTGCAATATACACAACAGGAAATCAACAGGCCCCTGTAAAATGACATTAGAGCCTTGGAGATAGAATATACAGCAATTATAAAGCAGACACACAGGCATCACATTTCTTATAAGCATCATTAAAATTAAATTAGAAACAACGCTTCAAAGATAACAGATCATATTTTGCTTTAGCATTATCTTGGTTCTCTGGGGCTTAATAATTTCCAGAGAGAAAAAGTCTCAGATCCACCAGGCTTTCTGGAGATTGCCCTGTGGTAAGAAACTTCTGGTCAGAGTCCTTTACTACATATTTTTGCTCATTTTCCTCCAGGCTTTGTCACAACTAAATCAGCCAAGGGTGAGCAGCTGAGTTCTTGTAAAACTTAACACAAATGGCTGCACAGACACACCTGTGACCACTCATGAACCTGGAGTCAGTGGCTACACAGTGCTCCTGTTGCTGTTCATGCCTTAACCTCTGCCATCAAGAAATCTCCAGAAATTTGCTTCAAATAATGGAATATCTTTAATTGCAGAATTAAAAAGGCAGATTTAGACCAATGTTCTCATGCTACACATCTCGGCTTGGCCCAGAAAGAACCTCAGCTAGAGCTGAGTGCAGGCATTGAAACAGAGACAGTAAAAAAGAAGAAATAAGTAAGAGAACCTTGGGGAAATTAAAATGAAAATGAAACTCCAAGGAGCTAAATTAAATAACTGTGACACCATTAACGTGATAAGAAGTGTGTAGGAGGCATTTGCCAGAGAAGCTGGGGGATCTCTGGGCCTGGATGGTCAATGAGATGTTACAGCACAGCCCCAAAAAGCTCAGGGGAGCACAGCAGCTCAGGGTGTGGCTAAAGCTCCAGGTCTGCCCTAGGTGTGAGGGGCCACATCCAGGGTCACACAGCACAAACAGCAGTTATCCCACAGCAGGGGGAGTCCATGGGAAAGGATGCAGCTGCTGAAGGAGAACCAGGAGACAGGAAGACCCTTTTGACTCAGGTGCCTGTAGCTGAGCTGCCCAAGAAGCCTGGGTGGGGACATGTCCTCATGGGGCCAGAGGGGGTGACTTCAGAGACCCCCACAAGAGCAGGCTCTCATCATCTCCACAGCCTGGTCAGCTCCTTCTCATCCTCCCTCAGAATGGAGTGTGGGGTGGAAGGGCAGGGAGAGGTGGCTGCCCACCCTGGAAAAGCTAGAAGTGTTTTCAATACACTTTTATGATGCTTGTGTTTTCCTTCTGGGGCAGGTAATGCAGTCAGGTCTTTGCAAACCCTGCTGGTTTGGTTGCCAAGTGTTAATCAGACCCTGAACAGAAGGAATTCTTAAAAGATTTGCTTCAAAACCTCCTTTTTGCTACTTTCCTTCGTATTTGTGACAAAATCTGTTGTCAGTAAAAGGCAAGAGAAATTCAGAAATTGATTACACATATTTTTCATCCTTAGAAGCAAGAAAATTATGGAATGGAGAAAGCAGGAATAAAAAATGAAAGAGCACATGGACTTGGCAACAGAACCAGAGGCACTATAAGTGCAACCTTTTATAGGTAATGCTTGAAACAAGACACGAGATCTCTTTATTTCACTGGCAAAGACTTTTTCTAGCTCCAAGTTGCCCATCTAATAAGATTTTGTTTCAAGTCTCCACTTTATCAGTCCCTCTCTGCTTGCTTGTGCCACATTCATGCTGGTGTAGCATTGCATTCCTGGCTTCCTTTTGTTCTTTAGATCAGCCTGAAATTCTCTCAGTCATATTTATTGTGTTCTGTAAATGCAGGTTCTCCAGTCTGCCCTGGAGGGAGGGAGGGAGGGAGGGAGGGAGGAAGGAAGGAAGGAAGGAAGGAAGGAAGGAAGGAAGGAAGGAAGGAAGG
>VZUI01063319.1:0-11269 GCA_013401135.1 Cettia cetti | reverse complement strand
CCCCTCCCCTCCCCTCCCCTCCCCTCCCCTCCCTGCAGCTCCTTTGCAGGACTGGCAGCTGATATGCCAAACAAACGCTGCTTTGCTGCCTGGTGTCCAGCTGCCTTTGCTGGCCCTACAACCTGTCCCAGGTTCCTCCAGGTATGCAGATCCATTTCTTTTATTTTGTGACTATGTCTTCTCTTCTGTCTTACCCATTGTGTGTGTGCCCAGTGTGCTGGCCATGCTCTGATATCCTTGCTGAACTTGTGCAGTTAAGTTTCTGAAGTTTCATAATCTAGTAACCTTAGCTTTTCATCTCCATTCCCAATAATTTCAACTCACGGTGAAAATGTTTGCTGTCAAATATGATTCACATTTAAGTTAATGGAATGCCCAAAAGAAAAACACGGTCAATACTTTTTATGAGTTGCCCATGTTGAGTGGTACTTGATAATATAGCTCATTTGCACCACTCACTTCTACTGATTGGCAACAACAGGAAGGAAAATCAACTAAAAACCTGGGGAATTAACCTCAGTGTGGAGAACTGAGCCGGCATTCAGACAAAAGGAAATGATCTGTCAATGAAAGAAAACCCTTCACAGATCATTCAGGACTACAGGTACTCTTAATTTCACTAATAAGTCCTGTTTTATATTTCTTAGAGAAACATGTAACAATTACTAGGTGAAGAAGAGAAGCTAAGAATGGAAAAAGGATACTTTAAAGTCATTTTTCATAATGATTTCTTCCATATTTTAGTATCTTTTTTCAAAAATAATTGTACAAAAATACTGGCAACTA
Source organism: Cettia cetti (assembly GCA_013401135.1). Classification (NCBI taxonomy): domain Eukaryota; kingdom Metazoa; phylum Chordata; class Aves; order Passeriformes; family Sylviidae; genus Cettia; species Cettia cetti. The sequence goes on along the minus strand of VZUI01063319.1, from coordinate 10,483 downwards.
CCTCTTTCAACTAAATATTTAGTGCATATTACTTTCGGAACAAAAGAGAAATAATGGGAAACTTAAGCCCTGCACTGGGCCTCCTTTATCTGTAAACTTTTATTGAATCTCCATGTTTGCAAACAATAAATAATAATAATAAAACTGAGCATTTTTATAGCTGTTTTCATCCATAAACTCCAAGGTACTCTTTAGTACGCTTGTCTAACTATAGCCAATAATTTTCCCCTGTTGACTGGTGTGGAATGCTCAATGCAAGTGTAGTCCATTAAAAGGGAAATGAGGAGAAAGATTGTCTTGTGGTTAGTGCCTGTGACTGGGAGTAATAAGTCTTCAGTTTTATTTCCAGCTCAGACATTGCTCACAGAATGACCCTGGGCAAGTCACTAAGATAAAGGGAGAAAAAGAGAACAAAGTTTGTACCTTTGATTTAACCACCAAAATGAAGCTTGATTTTCCTAACTGTCAACTATCTGGAAATTCTCTTTGTGTGCAAACCTTGTCCTAATCCCTTGTTCCAGTAGTTGACCCATCTGAAATTCCATCTTCATGAGAAATTGAACTGGTTTAACTTGAATCAATTTCATATTGATCTCATTAATTTGTTATAAATCTCAACTGTATACATGCTTAACCTAACTAAACTCTCACTTGAGTAACAGGCTTATTTAGTAAAATAAGTATTTTATTAAATAAAATTCCAAGTCAGCAATTTTAGAGTTTCTGGATTAGGAGATGGCACTGGTTTATCCTGGTTCACACTCAGCTTTCCTCTAAGGCACTTTTCTATCCTGCACCTGCATTTTGTATGCACTGTGTGTCATGACTTTCCTCTCATATTATTCAATTCTGTTCAATATATTACATTGTCAAACCATTATTGTAGATTCCTTTTTCCTACCTTTAGCTCAACTTTCACCATTCTACAACTGCTGAGAAATCTGCTCCCAATTCCAACTAGCCAAACTGGTTTTCTCAATACAAGGAAAACCAAAGCAAACCCATATGCTAATATGTGATGTTGCTGCAAACCTTTACTATGGATTACTAATAAAAGCCAACAGAATATCAATGGCATCTTATTGAAATTATCTCTCACACTCAGATATAGGAGAGGGCCTCATGCATGTTTAACACATTTAAAAGGGAATTCTCATTAGTGAGTGTATAAATTTTAGAATCAAATAGATTCTAAATATCAATACCACGCAGATTCTAGATAGCTGCAAATAGAACCTTCCTGATGTTCATATTTTAACAAAAATTAAGTCACATTTATAAATATTGAAACACAGTGTCTGCATCAATGTACTGCAGTGGGAGAAAAAATTCATGCACTGATTAGTGGGTACTTCTATACATCCTGGTTTGAGAAAGAAATTAACAGCTTGTGTTTTTCTTTCAGATCTTCTCACCATCCTCAGATTCTCTATATAACAGAGTAATTTGCTTGTTAATTGGCATGGCACTATCCCCAATAAAATCAATGGTTTTACTTCATTAATTTTGAGGTCAGCAGAGCCTTCCAAGACATTAAATTTCTTCAATGGAAATCCTTGAGAGTTAATTTGTCAAACTGCAGAAAGAAAATAAATAATACAGAAATATATGATCTGAAGTATTTCATGCTGCACATTTCTGCCAACAGGATAAAGAAACTTTGCTTAAAACTACCAGCAGCAAAGAAACACCAGTTCTAATGAGAGAATACAACTGAATGTCCAGCTACTCAGCAGAGGGGTCAAGAGGGAATGAATATCTGGAAGTATTTTCAAAGGAGAACAAGAATTTTACTTCTACCTCTCTCCATTTTTGTGGCTGAAAATTTGCCATTTTTTCTGTAAATTCATGAATCAAAATAAAATTTGAAAACTATGATTAGGCTGTGGAAGGTTAGAAGAAGTTTTGTAAACAGAAAAGAGGAGAAACTTCAGAAGACAGAATTTGGTGGTCAGAAAGGTATGAGCACCACACAGGAGAAGCAGCAGTAGTAGAGACAGATGAGAGAAGTTTGAGATAAAAGAACAGAAAAACTGAACAGAATTCTGTTCCACAAACTCAAAAGCCTTCATAATATGTTCATTGAGCAGCTTTATGATGAGAAGCAAAGTAGCCTATAAATAATTGAACACCTTTGTGAATAAAAAAATTGAAAATAAACCCATCTGTTAGGTTTTCCACAGAAAAAAACATGAGCTTATAACATCACAAAAGCATGTTGACAAGAAATTCACCAGGAAGAAAAGCACTGCCTTCTAACACTTAATATTCATAAAATCACAGAATAGTTTGGCCTTTCTGATATATACATAGAGCAGTTTCCAAAATAATAACTGTCCTCAGATTTTCTTTTTTTGTTGAAAACAAGTGAATGCTTTTCACCAAATTAGAACCCTCTCCATTGTGTTGGTTGATCCTGAACATAGCAACACTTTATGTGCTTTGTAAGAGAAAGGAGGAAAGATCAAAGGAAATAACTGAAACATTACGAGTAACATTGGGCAATAAGGAAAAAAATTAAGTTCAGTACTTGTAGCTAGGTATGACAACAACATAGAAACAGAGGCTACAAATATTTTTAAAAATGGCACACAAAAGCCAAAAGGGCGTCTAAGGTCTGTATTATGTTACTATTATGTTATTATTAGTATTGTCATCACACAAAACCTACAGTAGTTATATTTCATTTGCATTTTTTTATATGTTGCACATTACTAGGGTGGGGGCTGGGTCTTTTCCTGTAGCTTCTGTGGCATAAAGTTGAAATACTTCATATGGTATTATAGGAATCTAAAATTCTAACACAAGTGAACATGAGAGTCCTGGCTCCTGACCTAGCACTCATTCTTTCCTAAGCTTTTCCAGTGATTTGCATGCACCTATGGACTGTAAATGAAAAATATATATATACAAAAATCTCCAAAATTATACATTTATTGTACGTTTTAGCTCTTGTAGTCAGATTTATGAAGATACTGAAAGCACTTAAATACTTAAATATGTACTTAAAATAAGCTCCAGCAGTGCCTACAATGGTTTAGCTAAACTTTGATTTTAATCACCAAGTTGTTTAAACATTTATGCAAATTCTACAAGAAGTCTGCCTGCTTCCTCTGGTCCCTTAATTTCTTTATAAACCTTAATCAGGGTCTGCAGTTTTATTCACATGACCTTAAAGCTTCATGAAATCTTAAACACATAAGAGATCTATACAGAAGGGAGCCAGATCTTATTCCAGAATTTCTATTGAACTATTTATTTGATTCCTCATGAAAGCCATGATAAGAAAAAGAAAAAAAAAAAAAAAAAAAAAAAAAAGGGGGGGGGGGGGGGGGGGGGGAGGAGAAATTGCTGCAGTTTGTCCCTACAACATTATCTCAACTTTGTCCAAGATTGACAAGACACCTCATTATACAAGCCAGCATGAGTACAAACTGCATAGGGACACAGAGAAGACATTTATAAGCTCTGAGTGAAATTTTCCATGCAAAGCCCAAGGGACAAGCCTATGTTGTTTGCCATGTTTTGGAATGAATTTAGTTCATTTTTAAGCCAGTATTGGGTCATGTTGTATGGTAAATTACCTTTTCCTTTCTAATCTAGGTAGCATCTGGTTAATAAACAATTCAGATTCACTGGGGATATGGTAAATCACTGAGAAAGAAGCATGGATAAAGAAGTGTTCTAATTTATTTAGAGAAAGTTCTCTTAAGGTGAGAAAATGGTAATTACCCCTGCAGCACAGAATCATCAGAGTCTATGCTTGAGATGTAAAAAAAATCAGTCTAAAAACTGGTTCAACTTAAACAGCCAAGACAGTCCCTACTGCACGGCTCACTGGGGTCCAGATCTAAATGGAACCAGTGAAAGAAACCAAACAAACCTAAGAATGCAGCATTCCAGTTATAACAGTTTGTCTAATTTAACTACTTCCAAACCTTTTCCTGTGCCCCTTCCCTGTGCAGCACTAATTCCAAAGCTAGAGTTATTTAGAAGATTTCCGCTTGACTTAAACCTGTTGTGAGATACCCATTGCCACTTCACACTACCTTTTCTTTCTTTTTTTTTTTTTTTTTTAATAAACTGCAATTTGGTAGTTACATTGGAACTTAATTTGATTTCACCCCAGCAATCTAGAAAGAAAAGAACCCCTCCTTTTTCTCTAATGTTGTGGCACGGAGGCACACACCTTAAAAGAGCAACTTTTACCAGTCAGCTTAGACACTTACTTTAGGACAGAATGCATAATATACATACTGCCAACGACAACCCAGAAATGTTCCAACCTTTAACATCTAAAATTGAGAATTCCAATGTTTATGGAGTATTAGTTCTAGAAACAGATGTTAAAGCCCTAATTGATATTAAGATCAAGTTTACCTTTTTTTTTATACACCTGAAGATATAAAGCTCTTCCACCATTTTGTAGACATCCAGATGGCTGAAAATATTCTCAAAGGCCATACAATTAATTGCAGTATATGGTTCATAACACAGAGCAGATAGTCACTTTATGTGTGCACAGCTAATTCTGCATGCCTTGAAACATCATCATATCCTCAATTAATGAACCTCTCTCCTAATGTTGCCAAGTTGTGATGTGTGATGTCTCCCTTTGGAAAGCAACAAAAAAAAAATTATCTCCATTGCAGATAAATCCAAAGGTGGTAAAGGAAAGCTTTGATCATCCATTTCAAAGACAGTAAACAATAATTTTGAAATTTTCATTAATGTCACCATGAATATATCTATAATTATTAGTGCTGATTATTGAGACTTACCTATTAAAGAAAGCAAAGGGGTTTTATGATCCTTTCGCTCTCAACATAAGTTATTTTAAAAAATATATTATTGTTATTTTTTAAAGGAAAATAATACAAGTTTAGAGCTACAATCACTGGTACTCCATTGATGAAAACAGGGTTTCATTAATGAAACTCATATCAATGAAAGATGTTTCATTTTAGCTTAAGTTAATTTTAAAAGAAACATACATTCAGTTTGCACTTCTTGGGACACTGGGCACTAAGAAAATACAGTAATCTACTTTCTCATTGAATTTTCATTAACATCACGTACATTTTAAAACAGTGTCAAAAAGAGAAAAGAAAAAAAAAGAAATGCATTTTGTGTGCTCTGTAAGTGCAGTGGCTAGTGAACTGAACCCAAGGAACACTAACACATATCCATGAAGCAGACACATAGATAGTATCCAAACACTTCAAAATTAGGTGTCTCAAAAAACCCTCTGAAAAACTCTGTGCCAGGTTTTAGTTCAACAGCAATTAGTAACAAGAATTTGAAAAAAGAGAGGCAGATGTTCTGCTGGCTGTACAGACCAAGAGCCATGCCCTGGGGCCTGCCAGTCACTGTGATACAAAGAGGAGCACAAACAGTTTAAGATAACCAGGCTACTCATCATCTCCTAACTCTCGACATTTGTCACAGCACATTCTCCTCTTAGCACACCTATGGCAAAGCACAGGTTATTACACAGGGTCATTCTTTTATTTCACTTCAACATAATTTTCATCTATAAATATATGTGTTCTAAATCTTCATTCTGGAACATTTCTTCTGCTACAGATGTAAATTTTAAATATTTTATAGATTTATATACATACAAACACACACACTGATTATGGATGACTTCTGATTGCCTGTTAGACAGAATTGATCCACTATTAATATGTGCCTATACTTTAATACAGGAAAAACCTGGCCAAGTATCCTCATTAGTTAGAGTTTGGTTTCATACAGAGTTGTAACCCTATCCTATAACCCTCTTTCTCTCCTCCTTCATCTAAGCACCCCTGCTCCTCAGAAACTGTAACACACAGAGCTGAAATGAACCTGGCAGTTTGTGCTCAATGCTTGCACAAACCAAGTTCATTTTAAATATGTATCCACTCTTCTTTGATTTGTCAGCTACAATATAAATACCACATCTTACATAGCAATTATATTTAAATATCCATAACTTGGGATGTGAATGCAGAAATACATTTTTTTTTGGTTTTGTTAAATTATTATTCTTCACTTAGTAATGATATAGGTTTCGTACTTAACAATGGAGCATAATAGACAAAAGTATATTAAATACATATTGCTGTGAGAATGGGTAAGTTAAGAGAATATTATTATTATTGATATTATTGATATTATTATTGTTATTGTTATTATTATTGATGTTGTTATTATTATAATTATTATTACCACCTTAGAAAATAGGCATCCGGTGGCAAAAAGGTTAAAAAAAATTTCAAGCAGAAACTCCTACTAAGTTTAACACATATGCATTATGGCCTGGACAGATAAGGACTGATTTTCAGGAAAGATAACCAGCCTTACATACCATGGAAGTCCTACGAAACAAGACCTCTTCAGGACCCTTGCAAATCCAGGCTTTATTTGCTGTGCATCCACCCCACAAAAGAATTTAAGGAATTTAATGCAAGGTTTGTAATGCACAGAGATAAAGAGCTATTGTGCTGGATGGATTTTCAGTGGAAGGCACCATTATACAGTTTATCAACAGTATGAAAACATACAAGAAAGAAATACAGGCAGAATTGCTGGAGAGACCCCAGAAAAGCAGCGTGGAGGGGCTGTGACAAGGAGGAAATCAGAATCACTCAGGCAAAAAAAAAAAAAAAATCTACGCTACTACAACTTTTGTTCTACTTCTTCTGTTTTAAATTTAGGATTAAGAGAGTGTACCAAGAAATACATATGGGTTCTGGTCCACAGTGCCCTGGAGAAGGTAACTAAATTTTGCCCTGCCACAAGAAAATCCTCTTTGGGTTGGTTTAGGACAACATAATTATACTGCTTATTCCAATGCCACAGTAAAAAAAGAACACTAAAAAAAAATTAACACACTTCATCAGTGAGTATCTGATAATTTGCAGTCTCTGTTTTAAATCTGTTTTATGAAAAAAATAAAATTAGTGAATAGAAAGATCATTACTGTAATTAGGGGGAGAGGGACAAAATTAATTTCAACAAATGGTTCCTAAGATGCTTGGGGGCATGATTACCCATGGCATACATATACAGTATCCAACACAGACCTTACAGGTGCTCTCCAGATTTTACTGCAAGTCTGTGGAAAATAATATTCCTCTCAAGGACATCCATTTTCTCAGAGTTTAACAAAATAAATCTAAAAGATGAATGGCCTTTTTTCAAACCAGTCTCAAAATTACAGGGATTCACCAGTATGGCAGTCTCTTTGAAAGTAAGAGAAAACAGCCATAAACAGTTTAAACTCCTGATTTGATGATGTTTTTATACCTTTCACATCAAAACAGAGCAGCTGGTATGCACTAATGAATCCGGCCGATGGCTCCCAGCTTTAAACTCCCTCTTGCTCATTCTAAGTTCCATTCTAACCCAATTTGAAACTCATAGCTGCAGCAGCTTCTTGGAAATTTTCAGTTGGTAACAATGTTAAGGGTTGGACCACAGTAAACTGTACCCAGAAAGGACAAAGAAATGCACACAGCCAGAATGTCATTCCTGATTAGGAAGCAAAAAAAATCCCCATGGGTTAGTTCCAGGCAGTTCCTTTCTTGCTGCTTCCCACCACCTCTAATCAGAGTTCTACCTCACACATATTTGTCATACCCATCCGGAAATGGTCTCCACATTCTTTTTCCCCATGAACCACAAAATGAACACAGAGAGCTGCCTTGTTGCTGCCTCACACCAATCCTCTGAAGCCCAATCCTCATCCCAGTTTAAATGAGAATCAGGGAATCACACAGCAGAATGCAATGCCACCAAGAGGAGGGGGCAATGAGACAAGGATCTCCTTGGTAAAAAAAAAAAAAAAAAAAACATGGAAGAACATGAAAAGGTTCAAGGAACGCCTCAATTGCATGTCCTAGTTAAAACAATCCTTGGGCTTTCAGAAAACTTAGTTTTTAGCTCAGAGAAACAGGATTTCATACAATCACAGAATCACAGAATTGTTGAGGTTGTGAAAGACTTTTCAGATCATCAAGTCCAGGCATCAACATAGCACTATCACCATTCACCATTAAACAGATTATCCAGTGGCATATCCACATGCTTCATTAGCACTTTCAGGAATGGTGGCTCCAACACTTCCCCTGGGCTGTCTGTTCCAATGCTTTACAATGCTTTCCATGATTTTCCCCCCCTAATATCTGTTCTGAACCCGTGTAACAGACCAAAGCTGACACAGAAGCAGACTGCATTGCTACATTTCATCCCAAAGCTGGAGCAATAACAAGAACTCACATATTTGCTAGCTGCTTAAGTAAAAAAACCTCACTGATATTTGCAACAGATATTTCATGACCTATGAACAGAACTAAATCTAAAACATTACACTGGTCACTAGAGACAAGATTAAAGTGAGTGAAATAGGTTTGACAGATCTAGAATTTAGGAAGAAAAAGTACAACTCCCTTTAATTCACTTCCGCTTCCTTTGGTTATTCGTATAAGAATAATGAATTCTCATTGTCTTCCTTAGAGGCTCTATCAATAACATTGCAGACAAACCCAATTAGCATTTAAAGGCTGCAACCTGCTTGAATTGCTTTGAGATTCCTTTGAGCTCATCTCCCAGTCAGACAATATACTGAAACTGATTTAGCCCACTCTTTTTGAAATATCACTGCTATTTTGCTCTTAATATATCACAAACAAAAATATGCCTTCCTTCTGACAGAGGGCCACAATGGATTTTGCATAAAGTTGAATAAATGAGAGCAGATGATAACCAAGCAAGATCCAATCTCATGGTTTCAAACAGTACATCTATTTTGCATAAACAAATTAACTGTTGAAAAAAAATTCCTCAAAACCATTTACTTTATACTTGGTTCAAAAGTAGTGAAATCTGAAATCACCCCAAAGTGCAGGAGTTCTGAAATTACTTTGAAAACACTCAAAGCTACTCTCATTTTTAAGGGGGAATGTTGCACATTATTATAGCTGTAGATGCTTCACTTGTTCCCATATTTATATTTCCAATCCTTTTCTCCAAGGCTGGTAAAACACTAGCCTCAAAACCATCTTAGGGAAATTATTCCATGGGTTAATTATACAATGAGAGAATAAAGTATTTTCTTCCATCAGTTTTTTTATTTCCGCCTTCCAGTTCCAATCAGTGTTTCCTTGTTCTTCTATTCAAGCTTTAAAAATAAAATACAAATTCACATCCTGCTTTTCTTTACTGTAATCACTACTTCGGCTGTTTACTGTTTCCCTCTTATTCATCTCTCCTTAAATAGTCCAAGGCTTTTCAGGCTCTTCATACGATATATTTTCTCCATAAACACCTCATCCTCATCTTCCCTCTAAACCCCTCTCTGTCTTCAGTGTCTTACTGATGCAGCAATTGGAACCACAACACAGAATCTCAGGTGAGGGCAAAGCACTGATTTTTCTTGGGATTTTAATAAAATCATAATCATAGCATTCTCAGCATTTTCCCCTCCCTCATTGTCACAACTTTTAAATATTTTTTTATTCCTTGTCAGCTGTTGCACATAGAAGCCTGGATGTAGCTGTCTACACTGATGCCAAGATCTATTTTTGATTGGATGCTGTCAAGTTAGAGCATAAAATTAATTTCTAAATTTAAACATCTGCATGAATATCTAGACCTGAAATAGTTACCCAAGCTTCTCTACATAATGAAGAGAAATAGACACTTTAAGACACAAATTCAGACATGCATTCTATGAATTGAACTGCATCAAAAAACGCGGTTTCCTCCACCAATTGCAATTAGCTGAGCGATTGACATGTACACTTTAGGCCTGAGGAATCCTACCCAATTAATCATTTTTAATTTTTACAATTCCATCCATACATATTTTTGAATATTAAAAAAAAAAAAAAGTAACAAAAAAGCCTAAGAAAGAAAGAAATAAAAATAATAATTTTAGGAGATTTCCTTCTCAGGCCCAAAGCCAGTTTTGTAACATGATCATTACCAAACCAAAGAAATAGAGGACTACAAGAATGGGTCAACAATGTTTATGACAATATTTCAAAATCAATGTTGTTCCATTCATAATTCTTACAGCTTCATCACTTCATTTTTCCAAAGAATTGTCAAACAAGTTTTTCTCTTTTTTCTTAGGAAATAAGCTTCCATTTCATCTGACAACTTTCAGCTTGAATTACAGAGTTGGATTCTCTGCTACTTCATTGAATTGGTTCCATGGTCAGATTTCAGCAGGGCACACAAGACACAAAATGTGCAAACCAAATCAATCAAGAGTTTTGTCTGAGACAACGTCAGTTAAGAATTCCCTTCTCCACTTCTTTGAAATTTCATTTCTATTTATGTCATTGTAGAGAAGTGAAGCTGGGGATGGAAGTGGAGGAACAACAGAGGGAAGAAAGAGAGAACATGGAGGAGAAGAGAAAGGGAGAGGGAGAGGGAGAGGGAGAGGGAGAGGGAGAGGGAGAGGGAGAGGGAGAGGGAGAGGGAGAGG
>VZUI01063317.1:0-15212 GCA_013401135.1 Cettia cetti | reverse complement strand
ACAGCCTGTCACACAGGGCACTGCAGGGACACACACAGCCTGTCACACAGCCTGTCACACAGGGCACTGCAGGGACATCCAGCCTGTCACACAGGGCACTGCAGGGACACACACAGCCTGTCACACAGGGCACTGCAGGGACACACACAGCCTGTCACACAGGGCACTGCAGGGACACACACAGTCTGTCACACAGGGCACCATGCCCTGCCTGCCCACCCTCCTGCAGCACCCCCAGGGGCTGATTCACCCTGCTGGATGCTGGCAGCTGACACTGAACTAAATCCCAGCCTTTTCCTTCAGAGTGCCCCGAGTGATGGGTTATTGCTCTGGGTCTCCTGGCTCCAGAGAGCCAGTGCTGAGTGTGAGCCACCAAGAAAGAGTCAATTGAGACAGCTGCTTACATGTCAAGCACCTGTATTTCACAAGTGTTGAGCACACAGAGCTCTCTGACTTCAAGTGGGAGTTGTGGATGTGCCCTCATTCATAAATCAGATCGTGTTGCCCAGAACCTCCACAACTCCAGCTAATGGAAAGTACAGTTAATACCTCTGATATAACCACAGGAATCATCTTACACAGCAATTACAAACATCAATTACACCTGCATCCCAGCTGTTCAACAGCAGGCCTTGATGTATGGGTGACACACTTTGTCTGAAATCCATTGCAATAGCAGCTATTAATTTATGTGGTCCCAAACTTGGAAAGAATTCCAGCCATTGCTGGTTGAACATCCAACACTGTTGTTTCTGTATTTAAATGGAAAACAACAGCTATGGCAAACATGTTGCACTGCTGAGTGGTGATGGCACAAGAATAGTTTCTCCTCATTTAAAGAACAGGAGCATAGCAGCTCTCAGTGGGCAGCTGCATTTTTCTACATTAAAAAGCTCAACCAACAAGTCCTTCAGCAATTCCTTCTGAGCTTATGTTTCTGCCTGAAACAAAAACTTCTTTGCCTTTCTTAATGGTCAACTCATTGAAAAATGGGAAGTATAATCCAAATAGCAATTCATCAATTGCCAAGACTAAAAATAAAAACGACATGATGCAATTTCATTTACAGAAAATCTAATGCAATGTATTTGCATTTATATATATACACATTAAAAAAATCATCAGAAAGAAACTGCTCTGAAAGGACCTGAAAAGCTTCATCTGACCACCACACTGCATTGTTTCCTTTTTCTTTTGAAATTTACTACCTGCTTATTACATATTTAAGATCTTCCAAACTTGATTATTCTCATGATTGCTCACATACTACACACAAACATTTTAATTAGGTTATTTAGCATGTATAATACATAGCACTTGAGCAGTTTGTCTGGGGGAAAAAAAACCCCACAAATCCAAAGAGTGACATCTAAATAGCTGAAAGTACCATGTGACAGGTAAGATAAAGTATAAGCAGAAAAGAAACTAGATTTGTCTGTCATAAGTTCCTTCTGTTTGATAATAATAGAACATAACCCTTAGACAGACAGCGCTGATTTAAGTAGCAGGAATCAGTATTATTGGCAGGAAGGAGAAGAAAGAGAAGAGCTTTTTAAAATGCCAAAATATTATCACTTGGATGCTTTTATATGGCAACTGTCTTCATAACTAAAAAATAACCTTGGATACCTAACTTTCAGAAACAAAACTTCTTTAAACATAAAACACATATACACATGCATACAAAGTCTCAATACCAGATGCAAGGCTTTTATAACTGGCATACTGAAAACCTGGAAGCTAAACAACTACAAACTTCACAGATAAAGCAACTTGCAACTTACAGCTGCAAAATTATTTTTAAATGTATCCCCTTATGGCACTGCAAGTCTGTGCTTAAATAATAAACTTCTCCCTATATGATTAATTTTCCTGGAAGAAAAGTGACATTAAAAAAATTAGAAAATTAAGAGAAAATATAAGATATTTTAGAAATATAAGAGAAAATATGATAGCATTCATATTTACATAAAATTTTGCTTATATTTACCTATGTTTCTTTTTAATATCAGCAAAAATCTGAATGTTTTCTGCTCCAATATGTTTTCTGTATCGTAGCAGGTCACCTGCACAGGCATTTATAATCCCTTCATCAGCCACGTGAGAAAACACAAACCCTTCAGCCCGGATGAAATCAAGACCTGAAAACAGTCAAAAGCAACATTTTAGCTAAAACTGAAAACTGGAAAAGAAAAACACTAAAACCAAATGAAAATCCACCTTACTGCCCTTCCTATTCGATCCCAACACAAATTATTTCATGTGCTCTAGGATTAACCAACATCATTTTCCCATTCTTTATTTTTGCCCCTGTTCTCTTTGACTTCTTCCCATCTCAGTGCTTTCAGCTCCCATCTCTCCCACTGACCCCATCAGTTTTCTCCCAGCCCCTGGTCCCCTTGTGTCCCTCAGCCCCTCAGTTTGTTCCTGTGTGCCTCAGGACAGGACCCTGCCCTGTCTCCTGCCATGATGTGCCAGAGGAGTAGGTGGGTCAAAACACAGCTCCATTGATAATGATGTGTTTTCTCTCCAAAACGTGCCATTAACTTGCATTTCTTCCTTCTTTCCAGAAGCTTTCATTGTGTTACTGCTTTTCTGACATCTATTCCCCTGTTAAATATGCCTGAAGTTGGCCATCAAGTCACTAACATCAAGGCTGCAGACATAGAGGAATAGCACTGTCACCTTTCTTTATGAAATTAGGCAAGAAAACACAGCCTGAAACATGTTATGTGCAACTCATGTGACTCCATCTGAATGTAGCATGTTTCCCACACAGCACCACATCAACAAATTGCTTCTAGAGCTGTGCCAAAGGCTTAGAAAGAGTCAAACATTTCCCAATCGACTCCAACCATCAAATCTGCCATGCCTTGGTAACATGGGTTCCACCATCTTCATTAAGTTTTGTCACTAGGAAGGTTTTGTGTGATGGATACTGAAGAGGGAGATTATGAATTTAAATTACTTCACATGGGCCAAACTGACATTCAGGGGCCCCCTCCACAGCCTTGAAATGTCTCTGCAAGACTGAAGCCTTGGACCACAGTGCAATAAACCCACAGCATGAGGCACAGGATTTAATTCTGACTCCCTTACTGCACTCCCCACTTCTCTCCTGCCTTTCATAGCCTTGAACCTGTCCCTTAAAACCTGCCCCTTTTACACATCTGTGTCAAAGCTCTGCACTCATCTTGTGCAGTTGAGCTGTTCTTCCAGTTTGCTTTGGAGGTGTCTTCCAAGCCCTTCTGAAGTTCTGCTACTGCTCCAGCTTTGGAGTCAGATGCACATTTAATGAGAGCTGACATCATACAAAGGAAAGCAATGCATGTGGAAGCAGTCATCAAGAATGCAATCCTACCCTCCGGAGAACTGATAAAGCAACAGAGGCATTACCTTAACACATTCCAACTATAAACATAGATGATCTTGAAATTTTATTTACCAAATGACAAGGTGTCTGTTTATTTTAAAATTTCAGTTTCATTCCAAAAGCCCTGAAGTTGCAGAAACAGAAGCTTATGCCTGATAGAGAAGAGCCTGCATTGCTTAGCAACACAGACTCCAGCTAACAAGAAACATCACAGATGGAAGCCAAATCAAATGCAAGCTGTCCTGTGCCTCGAGATGAGCGGGTGCAAAGCATGGAGTACTCTCAGGATCCAAAGGCAAGAGTGTGCCACAAGGACCACTGCAGGTGCTTGGAGACACTGGATGAGAAACACTGCAAATAGCTAAACTGAAATTTCTACATCTAGTAACAAAAGCTATAGCTTCTAATTACATCACCCAAGCTTACAGTACAATTCAGAGTTATATAAGAATCATTATTTCTCTAATCATAAGACTACAGATGATCTTAGAGACATGAGACACTTACCCAGCAATCAAGGTTTAACTCAGGACAGGGCCTATTCCCTGAGTAATTTCATTTATTGAAGTCACTGCTTACACATTGTTTGTTGACGCTTGGTTTGTGTTTCCTTAGTGCAGTAATATAAGACTTTCTGCTAAACATTGGATTGTACTTAGTTTAACAGGCTGCACTTTTAATCTGGCTTTTTGGAGGCCATGAAAATACAATTTTTAACCAAGTTTAATAGGTGCAGGCACCATATCATTACCCTTCTGTTTTATGAAGCCATAATCAGATTCTGCTAATGAATTCATTTTTATGCTCATAAAATTGTGAGAATGATACTACTGCTTACTTTCACATTTGGCAAGTTGAAATGTAATAGCTGTTGAATAGTTAATAGGCAGCCCCATTTCTGACTTATATGGGAACAAGACTTTTTGTAGTTTCAGTGGAAAACAAGAATAGGGAATATCCAATGAAAACTAATAAGCAGAACACTGGAGGAGCACTGACTTTGTCTGCTGTTGACACTGGAGGCACAGTGTGTGCTGCAAACATGCTTTTCAGGACACTCTTGCAGCAGCTCCTCCTGTGCTCAGTATGGGCTGCAGGCACAGGAGCAGGGTCTCCAGCAGCACTCCCAGCAGGATGCACAGCACTCCCAGCCTTTCACAGCACCTGTGGGTGCTCCCTGCTGCACTTCTCACCTGAGCTGCCTCCCTCACCACTGCATTAATAAGGACAGCAAAAACCATAGCATATAACTCTGCCTAATTCTGTCTTACCCTAAACAGTATCATGGATGATAGCAAGTGAATTCCCACTGCTGGTGCAGGAGGGAAAGGAATGGGCTCAGACAGCAAAGCTGTGTTTACAAAAGACATGAAGAGTTGTGGGATATCTCCTGATGTGAAGCCTCATTTATCAGCTACCAACTGTGCCACCATCATTGATGAGGACTGAATCAGAACTGGAATTTCAGTAACTTGATTCTTAAATGTAAAAGGGCAGCTTCAGGTAGAGATGGCAGTTGGACTAGATGACTATTTTAAGTCCCTTCCAACTGAACCACTTTTTTCTAAATCTATGAGATAAAATAAATTTAGAAGTTGATTCATGATGAGTGACCCAGGCTCACCCAGGCACAGGACCCTACAGTCCTTGCTCAAGCTATTTGAGCTCCTAGCCACACTGCACACCTGTGGATTTCTCCCTACCCTTTACAAAATAAAATCATTACCTTGTCCTTGAGACCAGTTATAAATTCCCTGTGTGGTTGTCTTAAGAATAGTTATTCCTACCAAAGACAGGGATTTCCACAGGGAAAATGAAATGACTGTATAGTAGGCAGAAGATGCTACATATGGTTTTTAGCTGAAACACTTTCAGCAAGTTAATTTCTTAGTGAGAGCATACAGGATTTTTTTTTTTTTGTTAATAGCAACCTGTCAAAATTGTATTGACATTAAAGTCACTACTAACTTGCTACAGAAAAACTGTTTAAAGATTTTCTACCCACAAAGTAGTACCCACTTTACTAGGGTTTTGTTTAAAGTGATTTTCTTTTTGCTTCCCTGTTCAGTGAACTTGGGACAATAGTTTCTGGAGGAGTGCAGTGCAATGCATTAAACACAGGCCCTTCCTGGTTGGTGTTCTACAGTTACAGAGGAAATAGTGCAGAACAGCAGCAGAGCTGAGCAAAACCCAAGCCCTGCAGGAATTCTCCCCTTCATTAATAATTGCAAAGAAGAGAAATACATTGTTCCCAGAATATATCCCTTATTTAGTGATGATTTTTGCTCCTCAAAGGATTGCTTTTAAAAATAGGGTATGCTATTTTTTCAAATACCTATGTACCTCAAGTGGCCGACATGCAGCAACCTCTAAAAACTAAAGCAGGATTCTGTTATCATTTTTATTTGAGGTTTTCATATAGGTTCAGATGCAGCAATAAAAATTAGGTTTTTTCCAATTCGTCAAGTGGCTAGATACTTTGAAAATGGCAACATCTAATTTTAAAGCTCCCCAAACAAATCTCAGTTGAAAACATATCTATTAAGAATTTAAGGCTTTTAGAACATATTCAGCATAATTAAAACTGCCTCTGCAGATAGGTTAACCTACATGATTGTACTTGAAGAATGGCTTCCAGTTAACACCAGCATTTTCTGCCTGGTTCTATAAAATTTGTACATGCAAAAATGAGCAGCCTTACCATAATGACAGTCAATTTGGGCAAAAACATGCATTAACCCTCAATTTACAAATTTGGGAACTAGAGGCTTTCCATATTATGCCAGCCTTCGTCATTATATCATGGAGGGTTACATATGAAAAACCTTAATTGCTTCAGCAAACAGTAGGAGCAGAAAGCTTAGCAATTCTAGGATTCATGCTATAAAGCTAGATTAATTTATATTTAATTCCCCCAAATGCAGTTTAATTTTAAGTACTTTGGCTATCCGTACACTCAATTTTTGTCATTATATAAAATGCTTCATTCTACTCATTCATTAGAAAAAGACAACGAAAACTTAATTTTAATGGCAACATCATATAAATAGATGCTGAAACAGGATGCTTAACCACCGTGGGTTAAATTGATCCTCACATATATAACTGAAGTAAGTAAGAGTTACAACAAAGGCAGCTTTTAGACACGAGCAGATTCAAACTCATCATTACATTTAGACAGGTTTCACCTAGAAAGCTGTGGTGGCAGCACTGGGATTTTCAGCAGCCTCCAACTGAAGCAGTGCACAAGTACCATCCATTCTAATCAAGCAGGCATCTTTCTCCCAATCTAACTGCATCTTTTTCAGGGTACAGTGAGCTTTCCACGGTATCTCTGTCAGCACAAGGTGCAGCTTGTGGGCAGCGAATGCCACAGCAGCAGCAGGGATAACTGAGGAGCCCTCTGCTTTACCTGCAGCCAGAGCAATGGCTATTGCCTGCTGGTTGGCAGCACACAGCACCTGGACCCCCAGCGGGACACGGGGACAGCTGTGTCTGACGGCAGCACCGAGCACGGCCATGGCTGCCGTCACCTCCGGGCCCGGGCGCGCCGTGTACGGCACGTCGTGCATGTTCTCCACCAGCAAGCCATCCTGGGGAAAGATGGTAAAAAGCATCATTGCACCCTACAAACACAGCCAGCTGACCATTATCTATTGTGTATTAAGAGACCCAAGTGTCAAGGTTTTCCTTCAAAGGAAGGATTATCTACAGCAGGTTGTGTTGATGCATTTGGTGCACACAAGCACTTAGGAAAGTGCTTTCATCAACAGCATGGTATTTGCAGTGAAATCATGAAGAGAAATAAATGTGATTTTAATTATACATTCATCAATTTGGGTGCCTTTGATCCATCCTAAAAAGTGAACTATAGGCAAATAAGTTAAATCTTATACCTCGTTAAAAATAGTGTAAAGTCAAACTTCAATTATCCATGGGGAATACAGAGTATTGAGTATGTTCGGATAACAGAGCCCTGAAATAATCAGGGCAATTTTCAATTCAATTAATGTCAGAAAAATAAGTGCTACTTTGGATAAATAAAGGCATTTTTTGACTATTATTGTGTCAAATGCCATAATATGAACTATTGCTATTTCTTCCATTCTGTATTTAGAATTAGAAGGAGATATTGCTATTTATTGTCTAGTATACCTCTCCATCCACATGGACTCTTAGCCAAGAATGGAGTGGTGATAAAATACTTTACTGATACAATTTGTACCTTACCTGATGCCATGCACTTTTCCAATCATTGCACAGGTTACACCAAAACATTTGCAACAACTGCAGATAATATATAATTTTGTCAAGGATTAATAACAAGAGTAAGAGTAGAGCCTTGAAGCATATTCCATGCCTGATATTTTGCATTAGCAGTGAGAAGGTGAAAAGATATTTCTCAACAGCTTAATTCTAAAAATGCAAAAAGTTTAATAGACAAACTATCTGTATGTATAGCAAATAAATTCTGCTCTCTCTGGAGTTTTATCACACATCTTAATCCTTTAAAATGAGAGCTTTACCTTTCACAGATACTGTAACTGAACAAGAATAGAAGGAACATTTTTTGGGAAAAAATACAATTAAAGATTAAACATCGAAGCTTGGTTACTAATAACAAAGAATCAGGAAAAAAGAAAAGTTTCCTTTTAAAAAAATCTTTTATATGTAATAGTTCTCTAATCTTTGCTGTAGTGTGGAAGCCCTTCTGGCAGTAAAAGATAAGACTGTATATAAAATAGTGTCACCATTTAATGGCTGAATTACAGTCTAAGGCACAGGCATCATAAATGAACACCCCACACAGAGGGTGGGGAAAAGCGAGAAGGAAATAATGCAGTGGAGCAACACGGTGAGTCCAGGCACACAACCTGCAAACATTCAATGCACCAGGGCACAGCTGCCTTCCCCAAATTACTCACAGCTGAGTATTTAAATACACAAAACACATGCTACCTAAAAAGCAAAGGGACACAACCTGTTAATGGAAAAGGTGACCAGATATGATGACACACCACATCAGACCTTTGCACTGTGTGGTGCCATTCACCAACACATTCAATTACACAATTCCAGCCAGGAAAACCTGAATCAGGCAAAGGAACACCAGGTATGGCAACCAATCAAAACATCTGTGCTTTTGTTTGTATGTCTAATTCAACATGTAACATCCACACTTCTGTACCTGTGATGGTGGGTAGCCACATGACAAGGATAACACCCTGTCCTAAAAAACATTAAAAAAAAAAATCACAACTTTTAGTCTTTTTTTTTTTTTTTTCTGGAATGAAGTTAGGACTGTTCCAACAAACCTGAACTGACCAACTGGTCTTGGTATCTGAGACACAGCTACTGAATCCTTTGTGGTACCAACAGAAAGAGAAAACCTGTAGCCTCTTCTTTGCTCTACACATAAATATATTAAGTCAGTCTGAGCAAGAATGCAAAGTTGTTTAGTAGTTGAATATGGCAAAAGGACTCTTGTAGAACTATAATACTTTAACAAAACAAATTCAAAAAAAAATGCAATGAACCATCAAAATCAGGCAATTCCTAGAAGCCAAAAAGCCTGGAATCCTTTGGCTCAAAAATGCTCTACTTGGCAGAATTCAGCAAAATCTGGGTGTCAGGGAAACTCCAAGCTTATCATAAGGGCCAGGAACTAGGATCTGCAAAACTGAATCCCCAGGCTTCCAGGCAGTCAAGAATCAATCCCAACAGGAAGAAAGGCAACTGAGAATAGGACTTCAAAATGCTCAGCTCCTGAAGAGCCATGCTAACAGCCAAAAAAAGCAAGAGAATGGGCTGGCAGAATTCCACAGTGAAACTGAGCTTTTCACAACTTGCTACTACTTTGACAGTTCTGGATTTGCATAAAGCAAATTATTCCATTAGCTACATTAATGAATTGATTCATTTAATAAATTATAAAAACCCCTAGCCATAGTACTATACATAAAAAGTCTCATTGAATTCTAACTCTAGATGCAGGCATATGGGATGACTGCAACAGTTCTCTCTCCTGCTTTAAATTTACTATATTCACTTTTCAGCAACTGCCTCTTCCTATGGCCTCAAGGTCCACAGTTACAGTGAATATTTTTGGTAAAACTTTAATAATGTGTTATTCTTTTGGTACCATCCAACTGTTCTTTTGCATATTATCCTTTTTTTAATTAAAAAGAGAACAACATATGTTCTGCAATACAAAAAGCTGAATTACAGATGCATTAAGTCAAAGCTTTCCTTCATATTTTATATAAAAATATAACACCACAGATTTGTGTTTACTGAATTGATATGTATATGAAACAAACTTCAGTTCTATCAGACAGCTAATTAAAATGGGGGAAAGAAAACAGTTATGCTAAATTAAAGTTCTTGGAACTTAAGCTTATGGTTTAGAAGCTTCTGCATTATATCCTCCAAAGCAGGAATTATGTAGATAATATGAGATAAAACTCGTGCAAGTACCTTCTGTGTTCCTTTTCCATTGAATATTAAGATAATTCAAGTGTTGCTTATATGCAATGGCCTTATTATAAGTAATTTTCAAACAATATATTTCCTTTTTACTTTGAATGACTTCTGAAGTGCTACACATGTGAAGTGCCCTTTGTATCACAGTTAGCTACTGAAAAACAGGCCATTTAAATAGCTCTCTAACTATATGAAAAATAATTGCCTTAGCTGTAGTCCGCTTACAGAAATAACCTCTTAAAACACTTCAGCTGCACACACATTACAGCAGAAAAGCCTCAAAATAGTGACTCTATAAACCACAACTGATGTAACAATTGCACAAGTTTTAACTCAGCATATACCTAACATAACTTCTTCCCAGGGCAACTTTAACCCCAATGTTTCTCCCCAGAGAAATGCTTCACCTGCAAACGCATGCACCCCAGTACAAAACTCTGCAAGTTCATCACCTCCACTCCCTCCTCCAGAAAGAGAGCAGGGCTTGCACCATCCCCGTTATTATACAGGCTCAGGTGGGCACTAAGAATGATAGCAATTACCCCCACACCCCTCATGTGCCCCTTATAAAGGAAATCAGGTGCCTTTGCAGAACATTTATTTACTGTTTGTAACCACAGCTCTTAGCAATTTCTTTAAAAACTCACCTCCAGGGCAGGAGATCACTGCCTTAACAGAAGTAAGCTGCTATCTCATGTTCTCCTGCACGTGCCATAGGAGGTAGCTGTGGGCAGTCTGTCTGCTATTTTATTTTCCTGAAATACAGCTGAGATTTGAAGTGTTAACCTCTGTAATCCAAATGAAAGCTACCTACATGCTTCTATGCAGAAATACTACTTTATTCTGTCTCCACTGTTATTAAATTCTAAGTGTTGTGAATTCCAGTTATCAGTGTAGTTATAAGAGCAATTGGCTTAACGCTCTTTTATTTTTAAAAAACTTCAATGTAAAACATATACTAGTAACTGTTTTTAAAGTCAGCTACTCCAGTAGCTACAGCTAGGACTAGCAACCAACAGTCAAGTGGGAACTTGTGCTCTATTTTCTAGCTACAAAACAAATGTCAGCCATGCTGAAAAGAATGAATAAAAGTTAACCTGAATATATATATTTGGAATCTTTCTTAAAGAAAAACAGGTAGATACAAATTGGGGATTATAATGCCTCATAGCCTGCTGCTTATAAAATCTTGTCTAGGGAATTTCATTGTTTAGCAACACACTAGTACAAAGCATATACATTTTGAGCACAGATGGCTTCCTAACTGAGCACCCACTTGTTTTCATTACTGTGCTCTAATATCACAAATCTCTCATATTTATTATGTGAAGCTGTGAATGTGCCAGACAAGTCACCTTACTCTGAATATACCAGGATTTACTTCCAAGTGCAACACAGATGGAGTGAGCAAGACCATATACTTTATTTTTAAATGTTAACACCAATTCGAACAATTTGAGACAATATGTAAACATCTAAATAGCAGCAAATGGTTATGTATTTTCTTAAGGGCTACTGTGGGTAGCATTTGGGAACACTGTCAGTAAAACAATCATGGGAAAAAACACCTTTTTCTAGCTCTTCTTCCACAAGAAAAGCTGACAGCTTAACAGTTCCTTTGGAATACAGAGCAAATACCAAATATATTCCCATTCCAGAATAGTTTGGCAGTGGTGATCTCTGTGTAAAAAATGGGAGGCTCCCAAAGAATCTATCACGAAAACTTGCATTTCTCTTAAAGTAGCACAAAAAACTAAAGAATTGAACTGCAGAAAGTGCTAAGCAATCCTATTGATATTTATGGAGGCTCTCCTGATTATCTCTGAGACTTATCTCCTTAATAAAGGATTTGTTTATTATACTGCTCAAACACTGCTCTGTTCTCTAACACTGTACAGACCTTTAGAATGAAGACTGGTGTGGAAGTATATTGATGTTACTATGACTTCTATAAGAAAATGGGTTAATTATAACTCTAAGCCCTGAATTTGTCCAAATGTGTAGAGAAATGACTGCAATCACCTCATGTATCTACCTGACAGGTAGGTTTAAAGATATATTCAAGTTCAGAGACTGCAATGCACTTGCAGAAAAGGTAAACCAGTTAGAGCTGGAACTGCAGAATTCAGTACAGCTGTTGAAAAGACAAAGTATAAAAGCCAAATTAAAACTTTGTGTTAGTACTGATTTTAAAGTTTATCTCAAAGCTGCTCCAGCTTTGTGCATGCCAGCAGTGGAACCAACTGCTTCCATACCTTCCTTCACCTTCAGGAATATTTGGTGCCTTCCCCCTGCTGTTGAAGGTTTCAGTGTGTAACTATTATGTAAGGAAATGGCCAAACAGGCACTGCAATGTGGAGCAGTGACTTTCAGAGTTATAGATTACTTGTGCAAGCACTTCCTCTGGCACAGGAAGGCAGAGATTGGTGTTTGCCACCCTTCTGACATAGATCGAATCACTTTATACCTTACGGTGGTACTGCAACAACAAAATATAAAGGCACAGTACAGAATACAGAGTTACTGCACACCTGCTCTTTCAGGAGGAATGAAAAGGAAGAAAACTTTCTTGTTCTGTTCAACTTGCAGTCAGGGACTATTCTAACTGGGTGGGCATCTCACACATGTTCACCTGGCTCACAGGTACTGAAGCCCACCAGGCTAGCCTCATTTTACCCCAGTGCTGTTTATCCTCTCAATGATTCTATTCTCAGCATTCTTTCCTAATTTAACCTTACCAGTGCTCTGGCCATAACCTACCTTGTGTGACTTGTCTTGCATTTTGACCTTGGTCTTCTATTCTTTAAACTAAGCTCCTGTATTCAATTTTGTTCTGTCTGTAAAGCATCATTCCAATTTATAGATTAAAAATGTTTAAACCAGCTTGTTAATAAAGTTTTTCTGAAAACAGCAGCTCAGAGCAGGGACAGCTTGTTCACTGAAGACATTTTCAAACCTTGGACATTAGTACACCACCAGAAAATGTTCATAATGCTGTGGGCAGGTCAAAGAAAAAGCACATCAACACCCCAAGACAAGGTGTAATGAAATGTTTAAAACATATCTGACCTTTCAAAAGGACATACACCCTGTTAAAATCTACTGACTTATGAAGATTACTACACCACTCTAGGTCCAACAGCAATTCTGACAGCAGTCTCTTCTTGCCTCTGGCTGAGACTGGCCTTTTGGGCCTGCTCTTCTGGACGTGCAAAGCAGGCATGTTTGCTGCCAGGGGCCTAGAGAGAGGCTCAGAGAGGGCAGAAAAGGGCCTGAGCCTCTTTTTTTTTTTTTAGATCCTGAATTATCTGTGCTGTTTTGTTACAAACACAGCTGTGGGGTGATCCTGCACCCTCCAGGTTCCTGAGGAATGCATGCAGTGTATCAGCTGTGCACATGGCACTCCTCCACGACCTCAGGAAACCAGAGGCTTGTACAGAGCTAAAAATACAGTTGCTTGTCAGACTGGATTGATGAAGCATTCTACAGCCAGAGACCTTGAATGCCAGCAACAGCCCATGCTTCAAGCCACTTTTTTTTTAACTCCTTAAATTGACTTGATTCATCCAACTCAAACAACCTGAATTGTACAATTTGAATCTGAACTTTTTCAATTGTTTTAGGTGCAGGTGATCCTTATCTTAGGGGTTTTTTTTGTAATCTAGAAGGCCTACTTCCTATGTTGAAATAAAAGACATGGGTTTAAGCATCTCCCTAATCGATGAGCTTCAAGATGCTTTTGATGAATTAAAGGCTCAATTTAAAATTCTGGCTTTGCAGAAGCGATTTTGTGTAATGGCCATCATGGGAAGAAAGAAACCAAAACTTACAATTCCAGCATCCTTGTAAGCTTCTGCCTCTTTGCAAGCTTGATCAATGATCTGACTCAATGGAAGAGAACTTCTTGGTGTCCCTGCAAGAATAAAGCTGCTTACCCCAGGGCACGCACAAACCAAACCCATTGACAGTAACAGCTTTGGGTAGGGCATCCATGGGGATTGCATACTGAAACAGGGACATATAGGGCAAACTTGCTCAAAGGCTGCACTAAAGCTGTCTCCTTGTGACATGCCTTAGTGATGTCTCTTTCCTTATCTGAACATGGCAGAGCTGCTGTAACCATTCAGCTCCTAAATCTAGTTCACAAACTTGAGGAATGTCTGCTGTAATCCACTGTGGCACTATACCTCCCCTTAGCTTGCTATTCATTTACTTATAATTTACCCTGCATTAGTGATGCTCCAGACAATACAACCTGTGGGGAAGACTGACCTCTAGGTCAGCATAGAACACCTGTGCTAAACAACAGTGCGTTTAAACCCAGTTAAAGCTATCCTTATCTCCAAGGTTGATTGTATCTGATCTTCATGGCAGAAATACACACATACAGATTTTGTGGGAGTTCAGTGAATTTCCCTTAAGACCAAAGTCTCTTCTGATATTTGGGCTGTGAGAATCTGAAATGGGGACTGTGCTGAGCCCTGCGTCAGCTCTGTTAGCTGGCCCTAGCGCCTGGGGACTGCTTCTGGGAAAACGTGGGGCACCCTGAGCTCTGGGCATCAGCCTGTCAAGGGGAAGGTGGGCTGTCCTAATCAGCTCTGGGCACCCTGCGCCCCCGGAAAGCTGGACGAGGAGGCCAGGCTGGAACACATTCTGCCTGCTGTCTGAGCTTCCCAGTGCCTCTGAGGGCATGAGAGCTCTATCCAACCTCCATCCTATCCCAACGCCCGTTTGTGCAACTCCCTAACCCTTGCTTCTTGAAACAAGAGCTCCACAAACCCAAATCCTTGGTTTTTCAGCTCAGGTCCCTATGTGGAACTGTTTCCCGCCTTTTTTACCTCTAAAACGGGGAGCGGCTAAATTTCCGGCGCTTCAGGAGGGGCCCGTGCTTGCAGCGAAGGGAAGTGAGGCCTTCCAAGGGACCGCAGTCGGACCAAGGGCTGACGCCGGCGACCCGGGCCCGCTCCTGGTCCAGGCCCGGGTCCCGCCGGCCGTGCCGCCCAGGCGCCGCTTACCTGGCAGCGCTCCCACGTGCACCATCCCGACCACCGCCGCCTTGAGCCGTCCGAACAGCCCGGGCCGCTGCATGGCCTGCGGGGAGGGAGGAGGGCGTGAGCGGAGCCGGGCCGGGCGCCTCCCGCCCGGACCGGGACAGGGACAGGGCCGGGGGGCAGGGCCAGGACCGAGCAGGGACAGAATCCTCAGCCCTCAACTCGGTTCGGCTCGGCCCGGCTCGGCTCACCTCGGCGCGGTCCCACGTGCCGCAGCCGCTCCCGCCGCTTCCGCGTCCGGGCCCCGCCCCGGCCCCGCCCCTCCGGCCCCGCTCCGCGCGGGATCCCGCAGGCCCCGCCCCCGG
>VZUI01063313.1:0-15840 GCA_013401135.1 Cettia cetti | reverse complement strand
TGTAAACTATGTTAAACTGTATAAAAACAGCCATCTTACAAGTAATAAAGGAGAATGCATGATAACCATATTGGTGACGACTGCGTTACTCAGCGTCTCCTCAAGTCTTAGTGAGGAACTTCCCCTTTCAACCATGTGTGTCTCCCTTATTTAAATTAATTTTACTTTGCAACACAGCACAAGGTTCTGTAAAGTATGGCTATAATTGAGCTCCTGCTTTGTGAGTTGGTGTTTTGGTCTGTGTCATGAACTATGTAGGCCTCATTGGCCTTAAAATCCCAAAAATTATCACCCATGCTGATACTGCCTTTCTGAAAAGGGCAGTTTCTTTCATTTCATATTGGGTCATTTAAGCAGTAAGCTCTAAACCTGACACTTGCTTCTCATTCTTGAGTAGTTCATGATAAACACTTCTGGACTTTTGAACAAGTGGGATTTGCACACCTCTATGGAGGGAGTGTAGCCCACCTGGTTGTTGCATGAGTGGATATGTTCTCATTTAGAGAAGATGATATTGCAATTTACTGCTCAGCAGAAGACAGATCTACAGCCTGAAATATCTTTGATCCCCTAAGATATCTCTGTTCTCCCTAGGAATCTCCACGTGTGGAGAGTAGGGAGAGCCTTGCTGTGAAACTATGGAAGTGGTGCATGCCTCTGCTCCCAGAAAAAAATCCTAGGCAGCAAAGTGGATCAGGTATAAAATGTAGATAGAGAAAGCCCAGTGAATTTTCCTTTTTAAGTAGTTGTCTACCCAGGGTGCAAATTCTGAACCCTCTAAAAAGGCCAGTTGTGATCACAAATGTTTATAAAAGTAAGTTCAGGGTGTGCTTTGTTAATCTTAGGAGGTCTGCACTAAATTAATTTATTACATATTTTCACACTGGATAGTTTTCAAGCTTTTTTTTTTTTTTTTTTAACAGGGCTGCTAATAGGATGGGACTAAACTGTTAGCAGTCTCAGGCACTGTCCAATGATTCACCAAAGCATTTCACTTGTACTACAACTGATATTTGTGTGACATTCAGCATGCCAGACTGGAACATTCAATATTTGGGACTCGGATTCCTCCCAGACAGAAAGGCGCTTAGGAGAGGCTTCAGCCTATCTCTGGGCTCCTTCCTTTGACAAAAATCTGATTTAGTTAATTATGCTTTGTGAGGAAAAAAAAAAAAGGAATAGAAAAAACAACATATGAGATGTTGGTGAAAAGAAATAGAAAAAGCTTTTTAAGCAAAAGGCTTGAAACAATGGATTCCTGCCATTGTAGCTGTTTCACCTTTTCTACTGGCTCAGCTGTGATTTACATTTCTATTGATGAAACAGTGATCCTGATGTGAAACAGCTCTGCAAATAACCAGGGCAAAATCCATGCATCCCTTCTCGATATTCCAGCTCAATATTTTAGTGGAATGAAAAACTGAAGAAAAGGGTTTTTTTTTTTAAATTGATATTTTCTTTGGAAACTGGGCAATGGGACTATTTCTTCAGAATTGCCTTGGCAGATATAGTAGAGAACGGACTGGACGCTCCAGAAGGGCAGGCTTTTTCTGCAGAACACCACCCCACATTCCAGCTTTCTCACCTAAACAATTTTTTTTAATGCCAAATACCTTTTCTGACAAGATTTACAGGGGTCTTAAAGAATCTTATCAAAAATCAGATTGGATAAAGTCTAGTGGCCCTTCCTCCATCTGGTACAGAGGGCAGTTAACAGCATAATGATGTGAGAATGTTTAACAGTTCATGTGATTGCACAAATGCTTCTTTAATTCCTAGAAATGAGAATCAAAAAGGGTTTTATGAGTTAGACAGATTGCCCCATTCTACACTGTCAGTTGCTCGTTTCACTTCCAACCATACACAGCTGCAAGATGTTTGATGTGCCTGTGAACCCAAATCAAAGCAGTGAACATCTTCCTAAATATTTCTGTAACAAAACCTGTTCCACAGACTAAATTATCTACAGAAGGAGTCCTACAGGAAGCACCTGCACTTTGGTATTTAGTTCAGCATTGTGTTACCTAATGCTGCTGACCTGTTCTGTGATCTTGAAAAAAAAAAAGCTTTTTTATTTGTTTCCTCTCAGATCCCATCACTCTTTTGTCTCCTCATATGCTGAATGCTTCATAGTGGAATCTGTCTCATCCCCTTTGTTTGTGCTTTGTCTGTGTGGATCAGTCAAAGCCCATAGTGAGTGATGTTGTATGAATAGTGCATGTCACCTGGGCAGAACAGTGGAGAGGTCTGTCTGATTTGCCCCCTTGTCTGTTGTGGCACAGGACCATTTTATGGTGTTGTGAAAGTTGCTGATGTGAACGAAGAGATCAGACCTCACCTTGTGATGCTGCTGCAGTTCCTGGTTGTTGACACAATAATGCAGAAATGGAGATGAATTTTCTGCTGATGCCTGGTCTTGATGCAATATAAAGCAGCTTGAGGGAAGATTTGTTCAATTCCAGCTTCAAAGAAGCAGGAGGTATTTTTGTTGAAAGAGGAGCACCAGCATGGTCCCCTGTAAAGGTGCAGGTACTGCTCTGAGGCATGAGCTCCAGTCAGTGAAGTTAGATCTATGGGGAGCAGCAGAGTTAAGGAAGCCTAGCTTCTAATGGCTGCATTGCAGTGCTGGAACCCCCTGTGCTTCCCATACTTACTCTTACAGTACCCTCCAGTCTGCTTCAAACCCTCTACTGGGCTGTGTAGCAGACAGCAAAGCTGGACATGGTGTCTGGACACCAGACTCACCAGGGACCCTTGATACCTGATGGGGAGCCTGTCAGGGGTGCCACCCCCCTGTGTGTGCCTGCAGCACATCAGCAAGAGAACTTTCCAACCACAAGGGCCACTCTGAAGAGACAATGTTTTGGGCTGACACAATGTGCACTGAAGGCAAGCAGTTCATCAGAAGAGAGAGGAGGGAGTTTCATCCCAAGATGTTCAGAGCTGTAAATGAAAGAGGAGCATATGAAAAAGGAAGTCAGTTTTCTGTGGCTTGGATCAGTCTGAGCTGTTAAGACTATAGTTTGTACAACACTTCAGGCCTGGAGTATTCAGGCTTTTCATGTCATCAAGCTACCTGGCATTGGACTTTTCTTTGCATGGGGCTTCTTACAGCTGCTGGACCAAAAACTTGGTGGCATGTAGTATTTCTTTGAAAGTTTAATGGGGATAAAAGCCATATGAAGGTAATGAGATAAAAATCTCATTACGTCTGTTTGCACTTTTAAAAATTGCATGAAAACTGAAAGCATGCAAATAAGCTCAGCATTTGATGAGTGGTGAGCAGTCTTCTCTCTGCTTGTGTGTCAGCCTGGAGCTGCTAATGGCTAGACAGGCTGTAACTGTAGCTAATAGAAAGCCACAAGAAAACAGCACTTGATTGAAAGAGCAAAATGCCAGCTTTCAGTCTTGCCGGGTCCCCAGACAGGTGGGGTATGACAGTCTTGAGCAGTCCTGAGAACAGCTGATTCCACCAAGCTGGCTCAACACAAAGCCCATAGTGACTCTGGAGCAGACAATCCTCTGCCTCTCTTTCAACTCACTATGACACTATCTAACCCTCTTGCTGCGCCTTGAAGGTCCAGGTGTCATTCCAGACTGTCACCATGACAGCCAGGTCATCCCCAGACTTGTAGCTGGTGGAATCAGGCAATCAAATGCAGGCTGCTCCAGGTTTCTCTACAGATGCTGCAGACCTTTAAGCATGGGAGGTCATGGTGGGTGTAGGAGCCAAAGCCTCAAACTGTGCTGGCAGCACCAGAGAATAAAAGAAAGGCAACCACTGGAAATACACACGAGGAATGAATCCCTCTTTCTGTCCTATGTCGAACAGTGGCCAGCACCAGGTTTCCTAGAAAAGATGTCAGGGCTTGGAGGGCTCAAGTGTGGCGTAAGCATATCCCTGCTCTTCATCCTCTGTCATGGGTATACCTGCCAGCTAAGCAGCTCAGTCAAAGAGCACACAAAGACACATCCTGGAGCAGGATAACTTATACTGCTCCTGACAAGTGGTTGTTATTTGCAGTGTTTCTGAGCCTTGCTGACTGCCTTCAAAATTGCAGAAGTTGGTCTGATAGTACAGGGATAACTGAAGTCAGACATTCCCCTCCTCCTTGAGAGGGAAACTCCCTAGGCCAACTCTCAGAAGCCAGCAACAAGAATGAGAAGAAAAATTGCATAACTTACTGTTATTTGCAATGGCCCTGTGCCTTCTAGCTACCCAGGCCCCTTCTGAGTACTGATGAGTTTATGGCTGGTGTTAAAATAAGTGCATTCCACTGGAATTCCCCATTCTTTAACTTTTTTTCCTCCATGACTTTTGTGCTTATAAGGGAAAAAGGCAGGTGTTCCCAACAGTCCCTTTGAAGACCACTGGCACACTCACATTGACAGCTCCCTTTCTCCTTCCTGAGGGAAATGTTCATCCTGGAATGCTCAGGGCCTTGCCATTATCACTGTGTTATCTCCTGTAGGGGTGAGTGATCAGACCTGTAGCTCATATTGTCTGACACAAAGGTTGTTGGGACCTCAGCAGTGGTGCCACCATGACTGCAAGTGCCAGCCTTCTCCCTGAGCATTGCTACCAATAACCTAGAGCCCCATAAAGTCCATGACACAGGTAAGGGCTCCACGGTGCCTTTGCTTGTTTTCATCACTCTGACTTTCTCTTGGAAAGGGGATGCCTCTTCACTGAACCACTGAGGAGGGACTCCCCAAGCTTTGTCAAGCCTTTTCTTACCCAGGAGGAATTTGCATCACTTTTATCTCATTGTACATCTTCCTTACCTCACTACACATCCTGGTATTATTGTACATATTCCTTTCTAGATCATTAAAGCAAGCAGCACATGGCAGTGAAGAAGGGCTGCTGACCAATGAGGGGCCTTGCCAGGGAGGAATGTAGAATGAAGGATAAGTATTTTCAGGTTGGGGTGCAAGCACGTCAAGCTCCAGGATCAGGGAAATTCAGGAGTACTGTATAACACAAGGGATCTCAAGATGCTAAAAATACAGGCTTGCCCACAAATGCAACATTGCAAATTTGTAGACAAGCCTGGATGATGAGTGGACAGAAATCCCAACAATCCCAGACTGTTTCACTTGATAGATCTACCAGCCTCTGCTTTTGACTTCAGGGCTTTTCTAAGGAAATTTGAAAAACACACAATATCCCATTAATTCTTGCCGTAAACCTCTTCTTGAGTTAGCTGGCTCTTCTCCTTAGGTCAGTCTAACAAAGAAAAGCTCCTTGAGGACCTAAGATAGCAGCTCTTGGGTTCTGTCAGGACAGTATCCATGGGAATGGAACGCCTAAGAGAGGTCCTGTTAGAGCCCAGTACTAAGAAAATGCATGATAAAATGAGGGGACAGCCATCACATGGATAGGGAGCTGATGGAGCCTCACTCCAAGATATCTGTTAAAGTCAGCTGCACGGAAGCACTTTCTTTGAAGCAAGTGCAAGCAGTTCTCTGAGTAAGAACTCAGAAGCAAAACTGGACAAGGCTTAGTGGTACAAATGTGACTGCAGTCAGAAAATACTCTCTTTTCCTTCAGATACAAACTCACTAACCTCTGTGGGATGGGGTGGGGGGGGGGGCAACACTGGAAATGAGAGCAAGAATTGCACAACACACTGTGATAGAAACCAGGATTGACTCCCAGCCAGTGTAAATTTAAAGTAAGTGCTATACTGGATCAGATCAAAAGTCTGCCTAGTTAATTCTTCTAGCTTTGACAGCAACTGAAGTATAAAAATTGGGCACTGAGAGAGGGATCTTTTTCTTTCTGCACTTTTTAGCACCTGACACCTTGCACTGCAGACACATGCTAGACCACTGTATTTGACCATGAGAGGCTTCCTATCATCTGTTTTGCTATTTGAGCCACTGAGGTGGTTGTTTTCCACAATATCTTGCAGCAATGAGTTCCATGGGGTGGTTATGTCCCATGTGAAAGGGGATAACTGAGTGAGTAGGAGGCCAAATGAATGTTTGCTGCCTGCAACATTTACCCCCCCCCCCCCATTTGTGTCAATATGTTGTTTTTCATCTTATACTTTTCACAGTAGAGACAGGTTTGCTTCCTTATTGATCCATATGCATTCAGCATTGAGCATAATGGAGTTCTAGTCAACAATCAAAATTTTGAAGCACTATGGTTAGAAAATTACATCTAGAATAATACATGAGGAGGATTCATTTATGAAAATGAAGTGAAGAGAGAATGAATAAGATAATTACATAATTGAAAAGCACCACTGAAGGATTGTTTCAACTATTTGTTAATAATCTTAACAAATTTGCTCAGATTCCATCCACATAACATGCTAGGTAGTGGTACAGAATGGTAAAAGTAAAGACCATGCTCTCTGATCTTTTTTCATTTATACTGTAAGATAAAATTGATAAATGTGATCATGTGTATCAGGACTCAAAAGAGAAGAAATAGATTTTTAAAAAACTAAGCTGCTTTCTTTTACATTGCAAGAATGTTGAACATAATTTGAATACTTCAAAGAACAAAGAAGGTGGGAGGAACATTAGCATATAACAGTGCAGATCTTCAGTAAGTTGTGCCAATACTATTTCATAGTGTATCATACAAGTAAATTAGTAGAATATTTGGACTGATGTCTTGGTAAAATTGACTGCCAAGTTGCATGGAGATATATCTACTATATCTGACATACGAAATAAAATGCTGGATGAGCTAGCTATAGGGCTTATCAACAGCAAATCTTCAATACTTTGTCATACTTTCTCTTTCCTAAATGCCCATTTCCTCTGACAGAAAAGTACAGATACAAAAAGGAGCTTTAATGGCTAGAGAAAGGAGAATTATTTCAATTTTTTTTAAACACATGACAATCTTGTCTGTTAAATAATGTTTAATCCGTATTTAATTTGATAAAGTATTGAAAAGAATTGCACAAATATTGCAGATGATAGCAGATAACTGGGTCCTTCCTACACTAGGGTCAAAAAACCCTGCAGTGCTACAGGTTTGGGGCAGAGTGGAGAAGAGTAGAAGAAACAATCAAAGAAGTGGAGAAGCATGATGACAGCAAATTTACAGATGACACCAAGCTGAAATGTGCAGTTTTCACAACAGAAGGAAGCAATGCCACCCAGGGGACTTGGACAAGCTTGATAAGCAGGACTCACATGCACCTAAGGAGATTCCACAAATCCAGGTCCAGGCTGCTGACTGGAGTTGTGGCAGACCCAAACATTACTAGAGACTGAGTAATGAGAGAAGGATTTGGGAGATTCTAGTGGAGGAAAATCTGGGCATGACCTGGCTATGTGCAGTTGCAGACCAGAAGGCCAACTGCATCCTGGGCTGCATCAACAGCAGTGTGGCCAGAACATCAAGGGAGGGGATTCTGCCCTCTGCTCTGCCCTGCTGAGACCCCACCTGGAGTGTTACATCCTGGAGCCCTCTATAATAGGACAGACATGGATCTCTTAGAGAAGAGGCAGAGGAGGTCACAAAGGTGATCAGAGGGCTGTAGCACCTCTCCTATGAAGACAGACTGAAAAAGTTCATCCTGGAGAACAGAAAACTGAGGACATCTCATCACTTAAAGGGAGTTTATGTAAAAGATGGAGAGCAACTTTTTTTTTACAGGCAGATAGTGACAGGATAAGAGGGACCAGTTTTAAACTAAAAGAGAGATTTAGGCTACAGGTTAGATGGAAATTCTTTGCTGTGAGGGTGATGAGTCACTGGAGGAGGTAGTGCAGAGAAGTCATGGCTGCGCCATTCCTGGAAGTGTTCAAGGCCAGGTTGGATGTGGCCCTGAGCAAACTGATCTAGCTGGTGGCATTCTTGCCCATGGTAAGGGGTTGGAAGTAGATGATCTGTAAGGCCCCTTCCCAAGTCATTCCATTATATGCTTCTATGAATGTTAGCATTGTGCCAGGTTATAATGAGTTCAAATGTGAAAGGCTTGAGGTTGAAAGGAAAAGTAAAATAAAAGGTCGAAGAGCTCTCTAGGTGTTCTGGGAGAGAAACATACAATAGAAGTAAATTATGTGAGAAGACAAGAGAACTGAGAAGACCTTGAGTACTATTCCAAAGAGTAAATCCCAGCTAGGGTACATTATTAGACCAAGAGCTAAAGAAAATTCAAGGGAGAAGGTATAGAAAATATGTTTAAGATTAAAAAAAAAAATGACAAGCTATAGCTTAGAGAAGTGAGGTTTTGTTGGGGTTTTGTTGTTGTTTTGTCTTGTTTTTACACAGACTTCTATTTGCTCATGAGATATTGAAGCAGCACAGAGGATAGGCAAAATGAAAGTCCAAAAGATGAAGTACGTAGTCAGTCATATTAAAGTGCTTGTAAACAAGCTGTCTGGGGAACAGTCTGAATACGATTCTACAAATTTATCAGTGCAGTGTAAGATATAAAAAGTACAGAAAGGAGAAAAATGTAATTTTAGACAAGATGAGGTCTTCTAAGAGAACTAGACCATTAAAAGATTATGCTCTTTTTCAATCAATTTTTTGAATTATCTAAATAGATTAATTTAAAAAAAAAGGAAGGGGAAAGTGCTTTATCTTATTTTTTTTTTTACATGACTATTGATTTTAAAATAGAAGACTAATAAATATAGTCAATTATGTCAGAAACTTAAAAAGTCCTTTGGAACTGAAAGTGCATAATCACAATACCAAATCTTAGTGATGCTTTTATGATTCCTGCATATCAAAATGCATCTTGATATGCAGGAATCACATCTGCATTAGAGACATGGAAAGGTGGAATTGTCATAAGCCAGCGTCTTTTTACTCAATCAGCATTGCTGGACACTTGAAAATACTGGGAAAATAATTAATTAATTTTTCAAATTCATCAATGCTTTGGTCTAATTTAGATTCACATCAAGATTATTTTTTCTTGTGCAAATCTGTGTGGATTATAAGGGTGCTCCTACTTCTTTCAATTACAGTAGTAATTAGGAAAAATCATGACCAGATGAAAACTGTGAACTGGAGGGCTTAATATGGATGTTTGTTACTTACTAGGTTTTCTGACAACTTTGATAACTGCAGTAGCTAGTACATAAATATTTTTGAACAGGAAATATACAGCAGCAATGTTCATATCTGCTAACCATGAGAATGTCACATCATGTTTCTGTGAGCTCTGCTCACACACAGTACCACGCTAGGTATTGTACCCACTCTAAATCTCCAGCACTGCTCAGAAGTGGAATGATTTTATCCAGAGTGGTGGAAGACTGATTAAAATCACAGCCCTTATCAAAGCAGTAAAACGTATCTCCAGATCTTTATATTCCCTGTGGCTTCTGGCTTCCACTCCTATCTTTCACGGGGAAACTGCCTCACTCTAATTGCCGAACTAATAGTTAAAATTTGGAAACATATCCCTGAATACCAATTGTATTCCTAGCTGCTCAAGCCACAGATTAGCTGCTACAGTCAGTGCCAGACTTCATCATAAAAATTGGGGTAGAAAATTGGCAGAATAGGAGATAGGAAGAACATTTCCAGTCACAATTTTGTTCAAATGAAAACAAATACAGCAAAATTTTGTAAACAATAAAAATACCCAAAAACTCCTTAGGTAATTAGGAGTGAAGCAAGACAGTCTGACCTAAAGAGCAGTTTTCCCAAGCAAACAGAATCAGCAGAATGTTTCCTACCAGTTATAAAATATTTTTATTCTATTTATCCTTAAAATGTCATAATGCAGATTCTTTGAAGGATGGAACATGAAGAAAATAAGTAATGCATAAGAAGCACAAACTATTTTCCAATCTTTTCCTATAAACTATTTCTGAAAATGTCACTACCATGCTGAGTCTACTAATAGGATCATTAGCTCATCAAATCAGGCTTAGAGTCTAAAACTGAGAAGTGAGACACACTCACAAAATATCTCTGAAAAAAGTAGCTAATTAGGTGGAAGATGACATGGTGTGGACTGTGAAAAAGGTCAAACTAAAGTAAGGCTTATAGAGTTTAATCTTAACAACCAAAATATACTTTTGAAATATGAGGAAACAGGAATGCAATGGGCATTCACAGTCTATAGCCTCTCACATGCAAAGTGGTACCTGAAGAACCAGACATGTCACAACACAGGAATTCTCACCCTTGCCCAGTCTATCATACATCTCTCCAGAGGTGCTCTTTTCTGTGTTGGAGTTACCTGCCTGGCATACAACCAGCATCAAGCACTGTCTCTAAGGCCCTTTCCCAAACTTTATGATTTTGTGATAACTCTAGTTGCTGTCAAGGGGAGCTAAGAATAAAATCTTGAATTTCCTCATTGGAAATAAGAGAAAAAAATTAAACAAACCAAAAAAGAAGAGGAAGGAAATTTGGGGTAGTTATTAAGAAATGGACATTATACAGTGTGACTGGGAAAGTACATACTGTCCTCAGGGTTAGTATTCTGGGCTAGAGTTAATCTTACATTATCTATCTTACCCTGTTTTCAGCCGCAAATAATTTCAAATTTACACCGTATCTGTCTCTATACATATGTATATGTGTAATACATTCAAGATAATAATACAGTCATTCACAGAATCATGAAAATATTTGTTAATGAGGAATGAAATAAAATATTCCAAACATAGGAATTATTCCCAGTACAGATGAGATGGCAAATTCAGTACAGATGAGATGTCATAGGAGATTCAAGAAGGCCTATTTTTACTCACCATATAATGTGTAGATGGGGATAGGAACCCAGCAGGAGGAAGGACTCATTTTCTTTTTAAAACAAAGATGCAGAGGGTGTACAGAAAGCACTGGATTTTAATTGACTCCTCAAGGCTAAGATAAGGAAATAGGTGAATGATGGTTCCTGATCTTACCCATTTGTGAGAAAGTCAAATGGGGTAAAAAGAGAAAGACAGAAAGACAGGGATGTCAGTAATGCTAGTTTCCATGAGTCATTGAAATAAAGGATAGAGACCTATGAGAGTCTGAGACCAAAACATGGACAGAAAGGTTCTTATGAGACATTTCCAAACTTCCAGAAATTAAGGAAGATAATTTTAAAATTAATATTATCTCATTTTATTCTCTGGTTTGTCAGACTTTAGAGCCATATGGGTTAAGCAGGAATCCTAGAAGATACAAGTTAAATTTTCACAGTCAAAAATGTGGACAAAAAATTCTTGGACTTGCTAACTGAAGAGGGTAAAACTAATAAGTCAAAGCCTTATGTGTTTGATATTCACCTACCCATAAGATAGCAGAAGATCCATGCTTAATTTAAACTAAATAAAGTTGAAAACAGCTGTAGAGAGCCTAGTGCAACCTAACACATTTCCTCACGTATATTAAGAAATGAGAAGAGACAGGAACACTGTGTGTATAAAAGAGCCGGAAACTGCCAGAAAACTTCCAATTCAATCTCATGCTGACATTAGCAAAAAGCAACAAACCCAAGTAGACAGTATAACAACCAGTTTATGATTGCACCTCTGTTGGAGCAGCTGGCAACAGAGCCACTGCAGTTAGTAGAGAAGCTGGAAAACATCTAAGGATTGAAAAAGGCACAAGCACAATACCCACATGCTGTCACACAAGTGGAAAACTGTGGGTAAATACAAAAAAGAATCTGCAAGGAGGTGGCAGGGCTTGCAAGCAGTGATTGACCTTGTCATCAAAAGTAGTCATGAGTACCTGTGGCAGGTCAGCTGAACTCCCAAGGCAAGCAGGAGATCTACATACATATAAATAACAGCTGGCTACATCAATATGATTGCAGGTACACTGGCAAAACAAGCAGCTTAGTAATGCTGTCTGTACTCCTGGAAAGAGAAGTCATTATACTGAAATACAATAAGTAGACTAATTACTGAATATCTGCAGAATAGGCACCTATTTCTGAATCAGTTTCATAGAATATATTTGCTAGACAGAAGAGTACTTGTAAGATTCATGCCATCTCATGATAAAACAGACTATTCAAAACGGCCTTCATACTAACCCATTAATATATATTCCTTTCCTGAAAACACAACCTTAAATTTAGCCCTTTTTAGACTGTCCTAAACTCTATGAAAGCCTAAGAAAAAATATTTAAGCTTCCTAGAATGCATTCAGTTGGCCAAACACAGTAGTTTGGTGCCACCTGAGATTCTTGCAACAATACAATTAATGGAACCTAGACAGCTTTTCAGCTCACCCTGAAGAGGTGTAGGTCTTGATTCAGTTGGTCTCACATAAATATCTATCATTTGGGATACACTAGATTATATGGAACATCTCCTGGCTGCTCACAGATGCAGCAGAGAATCCAGGGGTGTTCCATGCTCCTTTAGAGCACTGAGGGCTGGATGGAGCCTGGTGGAACATCTCAGGTATCAGCAATTATCAGTCTGTGGGTAACCAAAGCAAACTTACTGAGTACAAGAGACTTCCAAATTATAACTGATCTCTGAAAACCTGGAGTTCAACTGTGTCCAAAACAGGAACCATCCAAATTACCTTTTGTAAATAATGTCTGATCTATGCTATGTTTCAAAGCATGCCTGGGAATTATTCAGGTAAGGACTCTTAGAAATAATCTAAAACTAGATGAAGGACATTTCAATACTGTGAATGATTAGCATCCAATACCTGAGTCACCATCTTCTCCCTGTTTAATTTGCTCAAATAGATGCATCTAGAGGAAGTCAGATTTCTATATTCCAAGGGCTACATCAACTTTTTCTCTGTTAACTGTAACAAGAGATGACATATTAGTTCACATGAAGATAAACATATATATATATACATACTTTGTGAAAAAATAGATTTTAATATCTTAATCAAAGTCTAATCATGTTAGCCCCTCCTCTAACAGTTTTTAGATGAATTATTGAAAGAAAAAAAAAAAAGAAAAGGAAGCAGCAAGCAAAATGCATAATACATTTCCTAAATTTTGTTATGAAGATGGAACACTGATGGTCATGATTGCATGTCTTCATCATGCAAAAATGCTTCTGAACAACCAAAGAAATGAAGTGGCTTTTTAGTTTGTTTTGGTTATTGGTTTTTTGTTTTGTTGGGGTTTTTTTGTGGTTTTGTTGTTCTTGTTTTGTTTTATTTTGATTTTTCAATAAAAATGATGAACTATTATCAGATAGAATTTGACAATTTGGCAGAGCATGTGACTTTAGGTGTCTCTAATCACTTAATATCCAATTCATCAGAAAAGGAACATCAATCAGTTGTCCTTATATGTGAAATATTAGAAGTGCAGCTGCTGCTTGAGTGTAATTGAAAAAAAAGCTTTTCCAGTAATGTGGAAAAATTGATCTTTTCTTTGTTTAGCAGAGTTCAACACACAAACAAAAAGCAGACACTTTTGAAGGGAAAACTGATTGCACTTAAATCCAGAGTACAAATCCTCCAGCCAACATATACCAATAAAAACAGATTATATGAGTCAAAAAGATGCTTACAATAGCAATATACTTTTCTAAGTTTTCACTTAAGAAACTAACATCAAAGGAGTATTTGGAGTTCAAAAAATAACTTCAGCTGCCCATTGACTCTGACAGAGATTACAACATCATCCACTTCTCAATCACAGCAAGTGCTGACGATCTGAAAAGCACACAGCATTCCTTTGTGAAGTGAAGCTTATAAAAGAGTTTGATGATAGGGAAGACAAATTGTTCTTGGAGATGATCCCTTATCCTTATTACGTAACTCTTTAGAAATGCTGATGATGCAACCTTGAAATTAAAATCACAGGTTTTGTAAAGCTTAAAAATCTGGTAACTTTAGTTAACTTGGTGAATTCAGAGCCAGACCACAATTAAAATGTATTGGAGGATTAGTATATGATGAAACTCATGAAAGTAACAGAGAGAAATAAGATTTGAATAGACTCATTTGTTCTGGAGACAGAACACAAACTTATTCTTGGCAATTATATACATATTCAGGAAGCCACAGTGAAGACAACAAATCATTCTTATTCAGGAAATTCAATTTTCATTGATAACCAATTAAAATGAAAAATATTGAATACATGGCATTAGCCTCATGAGTCTGCTGTAGCCTCCAATGTCCTCACAGTTCTGCAGCTCTAGACCATGCATTTACAACATCTTGACATCATAAGAAAGAAGAAAACTTAGGGGGAAAAAGAACTTATGCAAACCATTAAAAAGATTTAATTTTATATTATCCCAGCGTAATAGTATCCCAAAGTACATATTTATGTTATTAAGTGAATCCCTGTAAAAGTGAGACTCATTTTTATAAGTTTAGGTGTTTGAAGGCTGATTTTAAAATCTCATCTTGGAGAGATAAAAATTTATAGTATAACATTTGTTCCAACTATTTTACAATGGAATGGGCTGACTTTTGATGGCATTTAGGTCTTATTTTTCACCATGAAGAAAAGCCTGATGACCTGCTTAGACCAGATGCCTGGTATATAAATGTGGCCAGAAGATGAATTTCATTCTTACATGTCTATAAAAGATTAAAAACCTTAAGTTTTATGATGGATTTTCTTATCCTTATTATGCAGAAAGAGCCAGAGTACTATTTTCTTGAAAGCTGCTGCTCTTGGTGGTGCTGCCATATGCTCTCCAAGCATTACACGGGTGGCTGGAATGCTTGGCCGGGAACAGGGAAATCTGAGCTTAGTCAGACATATCAGGATAGTGTGCAAAACAACAGTTGTTCTGGATCTTTGAACCTTTCCCCTCAGACTTTAAACATAGTCTAAACCTCCAGAATTCATGGGCCCAGAAGAACAAGTAATTTTTCACCTTTTTCTTGGAAAGGTTTTCTAAAGCAAAAATGTAAAACCTAGGCTTGGACATGGGGACCAGAATCCTCTTTCTTTCTCTGATTTCACTAGTTGATGGATCACAAATATTAGAATTCTGCATTTGTTTTCTCCTTTTAAAAGGAAGCAAAGTTGTTAAAGATTGCTCTAGAAAACTTCAATAATACACTTAGATAAACAGTGCTATTATTTCAGGGCGTGTGCATGTGTCTATGACAATAGAAAAGAGCTTCTTCAAGTGGTGAATCTCTGTTCAGGCAGGTAGAGTGCACTGGGGTTGTTGGGAAGCTTCCTGTTTGGTGAAAAACAGTAATAACAAAGAGAAAAGTAATCTTATTTCTCTACTCTGAAAATGTGAAAAGAAGGTGAAGAGCAAAATGTACATATTGCAGAAAAAAACAGAAGAAACCTATCACTTGAAGTGTACAGAGCACTCAGCTTTACTTCATATAGGTGAAGTACACCAGATCAATTCAAACTATTTGGCTAAAATTAAAAAGCTGCAGTTAATTTTGTAAAGAAAACAAACCAAAACTAAAAAACCCCCAACAAAACCAACAAAATAAACAATCAACCAACCAACCAAAATCAACCAAAAAAACCCCCAGGAACCAGAAATCACTCAGATTTAGAAATTTATTGGAGAAACGCTGCATGCATCAAGAGAAGTGTACCAACTTGAAATGCATTTTCAA
Organism: Cettia cetti; assembly: GCA_013401135.1. Taxonomy (NCBI): domain Eukaryota; kingdom Metazoa; phylum Chordata; class Aves; order Passeriformes; family Sylviidae; genus Cettia; species Cettia cetti. The sequence goes on along the minus strand of VZUI01063313.1, from coordinate 362 downwards.
AGCACCTAAAAGGATTTCTTCCTGTTTTGGTGGCAGAGGACAGTGCCAGTTCCAGTGACCTGAACTACTTAAACCATGTTCAACATTCATTTGTGACTCCTCAATTCTTACAAAACTTTAGCCATAGGTTGAATCCACCTGTAAGTCTGGATTTTCATTGAAAAGGAATACAAAGAAATAAGTTTAATGTAGCAAGAAACAGCAAGGAACAGCAAGGAACAATGGCACAATTTTTGTTATCATTGTTCCTACTGAATATCACAATAAATTTCAGCAGTCAGAGAGATACCCTTCAAAAGTGGCTATGAGATTAATTTCATATGAGAAAAGAGGCAAAGGAGAAGGAGAAAGAGGACAAGGAA